>JAQISU010000008.1:26952500-27132500 GCA_029339505.1 Unio delphinus | reverse complement strand
TCCTGTTCATTCCGACACTAATTTTGCAAACATGCTAATGACCAATCGCAAGCTATATTTCATAAAGAAGGATATAATTTGGTAGAAAAGAGCTTTAGAGTTGATAAGACAACGATACGAAGAAGCATCATTTTCAGCTGGAGAAATGAACTACACATTATATCTGCTTAGACTGGTATAGGAGATTATACAAGAAAACCACCCAAGAATTGGTGACGTGTCAATATTACCAGATTCCACCGATGCACCATAATTTCAATGTCAAGGATATTAAAACGTTTGGCGGAAATGGGAGCGATGATTGCAGACTCACAATGCATCACATTTTATCTACCGGTATAGGACCTGTGAGAAACCCAGTTCATTTCTAACTGCGGTATTTGAAATGGAGACTCTCAAATATGATAATCACTACCCCTATTATTTAACCCCGCTTCCAGTGCAAAAAAAAACTAAGAGGATCTTTTGTAAATGTGGTGAACATTAACTAAGTGAATTGTTTTTCTGATTTAAAAAAACCCAGACAAAACCAAATCATGAAGTATAGATTTGTATCTTGGACACCAACAAATGCCCATAATTAAATGGGTCTATACTGAAAGGTTTAATAAAAAAAATAATTAAGAGACAATGACATAAAAATGAAACAATATTTATTTCCAAGAAATGAGTGATATTACAAACATGATAAAAACAGCTTTCACGTGAGAAAATATTTAAAACTACAGATATTATTCCTTAGCAAAAAAGTGGTTAACGAACTGAAATCTCCGATAAAACTGACTTTAGAATGGGAAAAAAGTCAGTTGATAATCATCAACCGTTCAATAAGGAAAACGTATATGACAACATTATCGAACGCTGATTCCCCGCTAAGAAAGATCATACAAGTGACCGGGCAGAACATTATGTAATCTAGTGATGCCAATACATGTATAATGTCAAAACTTTCTTAACTTACAGCATCTTGTAATGTCTTCAAAATGTACATTCTTAGTTATTTCTACTAATTAGAATTATATGGTTCCAACATTAGATCCAAATCAATAGACATTACATTCAAAAGAAACTGTATTGCACTCCAAAACAAAAAAAAATTTATCTGTCATAGCAAAAACATATTTCATCCTGCATTCTCCTTGGTAATTGCAATTTTAAAAGAAAAAAGAAACTTTGTACAGCTTATGATTCTAAACTACGAATGCAGAACAGTAACACATATGCATTTTGCTGAGGAGTCCTTTCGACAGGAGACATATCATGGAATTTTTCCTGCTAATAACTCAAATGCATCATTACTCGATGAGCAGATTATTTATAGTTTGACCAAAATAACAAAATGCCTACCTTCCATATAAATTAGGAAAGTTGTTCCAAGGCTCATGTGCATAGTATGGAGTTTATCCAGCTAAAATATCGAGTTCATCATTACTCAATGAGTTGATCATAGTTCGACCAAAATAACAAAATACCTACACTTCATGTCAGTTAGAAAAGTTGTTTCAAGGCACACACACACACACACACACAGACACAGCAGCAGAGAGGGTGAACAGACCACGATTTCAAGCAAAAATAAGGCTTCCAGATAACGTTTCCGAACAAAAAATGGCCTACACACTACGTTTTCAGACAAAAAATAAGACTTCCAACAAAATCTCATTTAACCAAAAAAAAAGTCTCCATTTTTGCAAAAACGGATATTTTACGATTTTGCTCGCAACGATGTGGTCATCCACCCTCTCTGCTGCTAGTGATTTCATCACTAGTGATTTCAGTTCTGGTTAACAAAAATAAGAAATGATTTTAACCGAATATTTGATCCAGTCCGATACGATATCGTGTCCGAGGATCATGTAGATTTATTGTTGCGAATCCGTGCGGAGTCGACTGAGCATAACTAAAGAAATCTCGAAATTGATTGAAGTCCATATCAGAACACCATGTCTGCCAAATATTTCGTAGCGTATGAGTATCAACTCCGTTGAATACAGCAAGAATATTGCAGTTATCTCTGATGACTTTTGGAACCTGAGTGTAGCGTTGAGTGACGTATATCACGTCAGTGTTTTTATGCCTGCCTCTGGAAAAGATCCTAGCAGGATTCTTTTGTTTATCCAACATTATATCGTCGTATACGACTAAATTGTTAATATCTCCATCAATATCATCAATGCTCGGTGCTTCATCGATATCGGTTATAAAATCAATGGCGTTCTCACCCTTAACTTCTGATGCATTCTCGTTAAAATCCTTTAACACTTCATAACATCGTTGATCATCTACGCTAGGGGCAATTAAATACAACTTATCCCACTTCATCCATCTCATTATTAAATTTAGCAACAATTGCGTTTTACCGGATCCAGATGGCCCGATTATAATCATCCGGATAGAGTTTGGTAGCGCTGCATGATGCTTAATTGGTTCTCTTGTTTTAGTCGCTGAAAAATCAATTATATCCATATCTCTATACATAAATTATGGATCTATATTGTGTGAAGTGTTAAACGCGTACTGGCACAGATGATGTGACGACGATTACAACTAAAAATAACCGATCAGCGCTTTCTGGTAAATGCGTGCAATGTGGTACAAAGAAATTTAGATTTGTGTCTATGAAATCTGATTTAAAAAAAAACGAGGAGGTGATATCGCAGCCAAATTAGCAAAACTCCCTGGAACCCCATGGGCAAAGTACCCCGGAGAAAAGCACCTTCCAGGATATAGCTACTGTGGACCGGGAACCAGACTTGATATCAGACTCAATAATCAAAATCAACCCAACCCCGGTGAAGAACCAATAAACGCCATTGATAAGGCCTGTCACCTTCATGATGTTGCTTATAAAAGCAGCAATCTGCAACACAGGCATCTCGCGGATGTGAAATTAATTCATGCGTTAAATGCTATTCCTGATAAATCCTTCAAAGAAAAATTGTCTTCATTTTTGATAAAATCGGCTATGAAAAGTAAATTGATGTTAGGTGCCGGTAATTAATAATATGGAATCAATTTATTATTCTCCGAGGGGATACTGGAGGGGTAACGCTGCAATCAATAAACTCGCTAGAGCTGCAAAAGTGAAAAAAACCACTGCGGCTAATTGGTTATCCAAACAGGCACTATGGCAAATTTATCTACCACCGCCTAAACAAATTCAATTCTCGCATTTTGATGTGACCGCTCCTAATGAAGTTCATCAGGCTGATATATTATTTCTGCCACATGATCGTGGTTACAAATATGCGTTAACCGTAGTTGATGTTGCGAGTCGATACAAAGAAGCAGAACCGTTAAAAACAAAATCAGCCACTGAAGTCGCTTCTGCATTTGAAAGGATTTATCGACGAGGTCCTCTGCACTGGCCAAATCTGTTACAAGTTGATCCTGGCAAGGAATTTCAGGGTGCAGTGTTATCTACAATGAAACATCATAATGTCACCATACGACGAGGGCATACTGCGCTACATCGCGATCAGGCCATTGTAGAACGATTTAATCGGACGATTGCTGAGCGGTTATTTGGATATCAATACGCAAAAGAATTCATTCAAGAAAAGCGATCCAGTGAATGGGTTAAAAGATTACCATCTGTGATTACTGCACTGAATAACGAGATTACTAGAACAATCAACATGAAACCTATCAACGCGATTAAAAAGAAGTCAATACCCGTACAACCACGAAAAGATTTCCCTAGAAACGCTAGCGTTTCCCAACCAATTCTTGGTAGTAATGTCATTGTGAGGTACTTATACGAACCAGGAGAGCTTGAAGGGGGTAGAAAAAGGGCTACTGATCCTATTTGGAGCGTCACTACGCATAAGATATCTAGTATAACACGATCAACTGGTAGACCTCCAGCAATCTATAAACTGGATTCAACTGCCCCTCAGCGGGGTTTTACTCGACAACAACTACAAGTGATTCCCGAGGATACTCAATTGCCACCGCATGGTCTTAACTAGCACCGTTGCGTCTATTGCACTCAAGACAAGTCAACATCACATTATTTCTGACATGACCGAGATTGTTATTTTTTCTGTCTACGGTGAATTGGCGAGGATCCTTATCCGAATACTGCCAACGCATTATACAATTGCAACTCACGCAGTGATTATTCTGTTGTTTCTTCAAAGTGATTATTAATTCAGCATCAATATCAAATTCTCGTTGTTTTTTTTTGTCCTGTTGTTTGTAACCGGAGAGTTTTTTATTAATGATGCTAACATCAATATCACTTATTGTTGTGTCATTATCATCGAAAACAACTCTTCGAAGTTGATTTATGTTTCGTACTCTGGATACTGCGAGATAGACTAAATTTGACCATTCGATGCGATTATCTACCATCCAAACAATTGTATCCGATATAGTCAATCCCTGTGAAGAGTGTATTGTTGCTGCGTATCCTAGCGTCCACGGGGATTTATTAGCACGCAATACATCTTCAACGACATTGATATCAACCAGCACAATATCATTTAATACCAAAATTTGTTTTTCATTCTGTCCTGGAATATCAACTTCAATATTCTGTTTTCGTGTATCCGATGGCCTATAACAAAGGGGTACTGGAAGCGTTGCAAATTTTTCTTTATGCAATTCAAATAACTTCATCTGAAGTGTATCCCTGACTATTTTTCTACTTGCAATGATCAAATCGTTTGGTCTCCACGCTTCCCAGAAATCATTCATTGGGGTTTCTGAAATCACTTCACGCGTTATTTCGCATTGGATTCTATCCGGTTGTAATCTAATTAGCGCTTTGAACTCGCGTAATCGTTCATCAAGTGATCTATAATCAGTGGTGATTTCTTCATAGTAGTCTACAAAACCCTTTAGCCATTCATGTGGAGATGCACCGACAAATGGTGGTGGTTGGCCTTGATCACCGCACATGACGACTTTTGTGTTTTTGGTTAACAACCACTCAAGAAATGTTTTTAATACATCTAATGACACTGTGCATATTTCATCCCAAATGATGATTTTAGGAATGAATTTATCACCCATTCGATCAGGAGTCCATTTGTCACCCTTCCATCGAAAGAAGCTGTGATAAGTGCAAGCATTTACCCCTCGTTGTATCATCTCTCTGGCGAGTCTGTGAGTCGGTGTTAGCACAATCATGTTAGTAGAAATACAAGTATTTCCACCACCACGATATAATTCAATTGCACGAGTTGTCTTTCCTGACCCACCACAGCCGTTTAAATAAACTGTCTTGTATCTACAGATTGGATCAGATACCGGTGGTGCATTAGAAAATTCTGTAGAAACACTAGTGTTTCCAATTTCAATACGGTTACAACAAATATATTTATCATCCATGGCAACGTCTGCGGATTCACAATACTCATGTAGCATCTCCTTTTTAAATCGCCAACGCCCCCAATTTTCTTCGGGATCTGTGAATTTAGCTACAGCTGATTTGAACTTATTGTGTATATACATCGAATCAGTGGCTACTCTAACCGCGGTATTAGGAAATCTATTTATCATCGAAAATAGATTAATAGAAGCATAGGCTAACATTGAACTTCTTAAGTGTGTGTACTGGGAATTATATCCATCACAGTAGGTAACAACCGTACCTAATTTCTCACCATTGGATAGAAAAGCATCCTTACGGGATACAAGTTTTCCCTGTTTCATTAAATCCGCTACAATAAAATCGTATTCAGCGACATCTATGATCAACCGCGAAGAGTATTTTGCGTTATCGTATCGTCCACCCTGGGTAAATTTACCGATTATTCTTCTTCCGAGATCTTTTGCTTGCTCTTTTTTAATTTCAAATAACTTCTTAGACCAATTTATGATTTCTTCTTCATTGAAATCTGGAAACTGTTTTCGTAGTTCGTTGATTATTCTATCTAGATTGGGTTGTGGTAGCCAAACTTCTTTCTGAGCTCGATAGCATATAATAGCCTCGGAAACAATCAACGATATTAGCATACCACAATCAATCATATATCTCAATAGCACTATTGGCATCCAGTGTTTTTCAGATAGGTGTCTACCGAGCCAAACATAACTACACGGATGTAACCCTGTAGCGAGTTCAAATGATATCACACGAGCGAATCCGGTTAAATCAAAATCAGGCAATGGTCCATTAATCGCAACACGAGTCATTTCATGCGTGGGGTGTCCAAATCGTTTGAAGTACTCAGCGCATTCCCCATACCCGAGAAAACTTCCGGGATAACACGCGGATATATCAATTGAAATCATACCGTCACGATGGTATTTTGTATTCCACAGTCCTCCATGACCAAATTCGACGCAACTCAATTTAACATCCTCGAGAAAATCACTTCGTGTTGGACGCCATGAGTTTTTTTCTCTTGCGAAGTGAGCTACCACTGATGGAATAGTAAAACTATCCGTGAGTAGTTTTTCATGGGAATTCTGCGGTGAAAAATCACTAGCGATTTTTCTCATTCTGTTATCTAATTCTTCAATGCGATATAATTCACCATTTGGTTTTACAAATTGATCGAATTCTTCATCACTTCTAAGTAACCACACTGACACAGGATCATCCTTACACAACGCATGAATAGCATCGAATAATTTCTCTTCATAGAAAACATCCCCGACGAACTCCTTAGGGATATATTTCACGGTTCGTTCTCGTGGAAATATTGTTACCGCAGGTGTCCACGTGTGTTTGTTATGATCAATAATCTGTATTGGGGCTCCTCGCGATTGATATTTCGGTTCGTATAATACTTCTCCGGTTATTGTTGTTACTGATATTGGGAATTTTAATGATGCTTCTAATTTAGCTATATCAGAAATCTTTGCACCATGCTGTTTCACTGTCAGTTCCCACTCGGTTATTTTCCTACGTCGCAGATCAGTTAGTTTATTTCCTCGGGATGCATTTGTGAAGTGTTCTAGTATTCGTTCTGCTACACAATTAAGCCCTGACGAATATTTCATAGGAGCTAGTTTTGCGATATCGGGTTTATCATTTAACGGATATATCCCATAAACCATTGCTGTTACGGGATAAGATCTTTCGTAGTATGGTTTATCAATGCCGGTTAGAATCCCTGGTTTGGAATCTCTACTCACAATGACAGCTTTTTTATTCTTGAGGATTGGTTCAAATTTATCCTTAATAATCCATTTGCCATCGACTTCGATAATGAATTTGATTCGGAAAAAATGCCGTTTTTCCCCAACACGTGAAATTATCACTGCTGCTTTTTCATCATTCATGGTAGCATCAACAACACCATCAATTCGAAATGTTGACCAACAATAAGATGCTCCATCACGCTTAAATTCATTAAAACAATCTCTGATTTTACTAATCATGGCTTTATCAAGAATTGTATTCTTTGGTGTATTAGAAGCTATATCGAGATTGAATTGAGCATCTTTCCAGGGGTAATCTCTCTTGGACGTTTTTGAAATCCGAAGGATTTTGGGTTTATCGCGATTAAATTTGTTACGTTGTTTTGGTCTATCGAGATTAAATCTAGGACTGATTTTCAATAATCTCTTAAACTCTTTCATGTTTCCGTCTCTTGGACGTTTGTTACGTTTTTTGGGTCTATCGAGATTAAATCTAGGACTGATTTTCAATAATCTCTTAAACTCTTTCATGTTTCCGTCTCTTGGACGTTTGTTACGTTTTTTGGGTCTATCGAGATTAAATCTAGGACTGATTTTCAATAATCTCTTAAACTCTTTCATGTTTCCGTCTCTTGGACGTTTGTTACGTTTTTTGGGTCTATCGAGATTAAATCTAGGACTGATTTTCAATAATCTCTTAAACTCTCTATCAGCATTAAATTTAGCATTTCTCGAAGTCAATCTCTTGAACTCCATCATGCTATACTAAAAACAAGTGTCTAAATGAAAGATTTTTATATAATGAATCACTGCAAATGGATCAGTCAATGAATTAGACAAATAGTATAGTATACGAATGAACCAGGAATTCAGACCACACCCAGTGAGTACAAATTATGAAGCATCCAGTGATGGTGTTGTAAGAAACCGTAGACTGAAGAACCCAGTTGGGTGGGATAATGGTATGGGGTATTTGTTCTTTACTGTTGGAAAGAAGAAATATTACAATCATCGTTTCGTGTATGAATGTTTCCATGGATTGATCAAAGATGGTTTTGTTATTGATCATATTGATTCTAATCCGAAGAACAATTCCTTATCAAATCTTCAAGCAATCACACATAGTGAGAATACCAAACGAGGAAGGACTGGGAAATACTCGAAAAAAGCGAGACCTGTGAAATCTTTGAATACAATAACTAACGAAGAAAAAGTATTTAAATCAATATATGAAGCCGGCAAGTATTTCAATATTTGTAGACCCTCAGTACGATATGTTGCAGAGGGGGTTTGTCGATCGGCTATTTCAAAAAAGAGCGGACAGAAAATTCAATTTAGTTATGTCTAATACGTCATATTTTTCATTTAGAAATATATCATTGTTATAGAATAATGAATTCTGAAAACATGAATAGCATTTTATCCGAGATTTCAAAATTGAAAGGTTGGGATATTGAACTATCAGATGGGTTAAATCCTGATCAAATCATGTCTGATTTTCAGGATATAGAATACGGAGTTAACAACAATAAATATATGCTACCAAAGAAGTATGCGCTCATCAAAAGAATTCAGAATTCTATTAAGGACTCTCTCGCATTTTCCAGTGACGTAAGTGTGTTCGCTCCGTTGTATACCATCGTAGAACGAATACGAAAAGAATTGGGGTACGAATACGAATTGAAAAAGGAGGTTAATTCTAAAGTTAGAAACCTACGGGCGTTAATTCAAGAAAATGAAAAATTTTGATTGACCAACCATTTATCATTATTTGATTGTGACCGTCCCTCATAGAGATTTTAATTTTTTTTTAGCATTTTTTGATCAAAACTGTTGAAATCAGTGAATAAAAAATTGATGGCTGGTTCGCATTGATCAGCGTAGAATGGCGAAAGTGTCAGTATTATTTATTTTATATACAATTTTGCTACTTTCGCCATCGATGAACGAAGCTGTCTCACGACGAAATAACACTTCCATGACCATCCGATGGTGTTAGGTTGGATTGAAAAATTGTTTTGCAATTGAAAAATTGTTTCTGATTTCAAATAATGGTCAATGAAGCATTAACAACCCGATTGGCTCGTGAACGACTGGATGCAATCAGGAGATTTGTACCAATTCGTGACTCTGTACGGAATAAACTACAACAACGACAGAGTCTTCAGACTGATTTTGCTATGGGATCCGAAGAATTGTTTAAACCAGTAACCACAGCAACGAAAGGGATAGAGCGTGCTATACTGGGAGATGTTCCCGAGACGGGAAAATCTGTTATCGGTGAACTCGAAAAAATAGCAGCGAAAACTGAACAAACAAAACAAATGGAATCAAAAGAAATAGTAGATGATTTACGCGTGATATTTAACGAGGCGGGTTTAGCAGCAATCATTGAGACTAAACTAGCGAAAATTCCTGCGCTTGTTGTTACGACTTATGAAAACAGGAAAAATTTGTTGAAACCAGAACATCATAACTTTGTTAGAGATATAACTCACTGGGCTGATATATTCTACAAAATCAAAACTGAAAAAACAGGTAGAATTAAGAAGAAGGGTAACGCATCATACATTGGATATATCAATGCGGTGGGCGAAGTGTATAATCAATACGAAGAGTTTAAACAACAACAAAAACCGCAAAAATTGCGAGGAAAGCGACAGCAACCTGCAAAGAAAGTAGTCTACTCTCCTAAAAAACAACAAATACCACGTGATGATGATGATGATCTTCTTGATTATTTACAAAAGGATTTAGAAAAACAGGATGAAGCAACTGGTTATAGCGGAAGTGGATTAAGAGATTCCAGTGTTTCATGTCCTGGTAGTGTTATCAATGATATATCACGATTAGAAGTTCTTGTAGGAGGTTTCCGAGCTGGAAATAACTCACCGGAAATAATTAATGAAGCAGCTGATATCTGTAGACGGTTATTTGCCGGCGGTATCATGGATATCAAAACATATCGAGATTTCATTGACGAGTTAGTGGAGGATTATCATAGTGATTAATCACCGGGATTAAATAAAACGCTAGCGTGGAAATCCGAAGGATTTCACAATTGAAAAATGGTTTCTGATTTCAAATAATGATCATACACTACAATCATGATAAACCAACCCCCGTCTACGTAGTTAATTCACGGTTTCCAGTTTATAGAGCATACTACGGAGATGGTTTAGGCAATACCATTGCAGGGTTATTTGCGAGAATGGCTCCAAAAGTGATGCCATTGGCTAAACAACTAGGAATGAAAGCAATTGAAGTTATTCGTGATAAGGGTATTGGTGCTGTTGGAGATCTTGCTGGAAAAGCGTTTTCAACTGCGAGGAATAAATTAACATCATTAGTGAAATCACGGATGAAATCCAAAGGATTTTCAAAACCGTTACCGTCTACAGCGGAAATGCCTGCAAGTGTTAGTAGAATTATAAATAACGCAGTAGACGAAAAATTAGCGTCGATGGTAAATCAAGGAGACCAAAGCAATATTGCAAATATGATAGCAGGAAGCGGCTTTAAAAAACTACGTCGATGAAAATCGTTTACGATGAAAATCCTACGGATTTTTACGATTTAGACTCTGATAAATAGAATAAAATGTTCAAAAAATCACATGATCCGGCGTTTGATATAGACGCCCCAGTTGGCAAGGATGATTCTGTACGCGATTATCAATATTACGCTTATCATGCAATAGACGCAAATAGTCGATCGCGAATTGAACTTCAAGTCCATGATACCAGTAAATATTTTTTGCCCTGTGAAGCGTTTATTGAAGTAGAAGGAGAACTTGTAACAGCTGCTGGAGCATCATATCCAGCTGGTACTCAAGTCGGGTTTGTCAATAATGGTATCATGGCGCTATTTGAGAGTGCTAGATATCTCATTGATGGAAAAGAAATTGAGTCCATAGATCGCGATGTTGATGTAGCTACAACAATAATCGGGTTAGCGAGATATTCTGATGATTATACAAGATCAGCAGGACCTTCTATGATGTTTGCAAAGGATGCTAAGAATACCGCTGGTGGAAATCCATTTGTTGTAAGACGACCAAAAAAACGTGATAATAGTGATGTTGATGTCGAGGATATGATTATAAACAACGACGTTAATTTCAATCTAGGAGCCGCAACACGAAACGCAATGTTGCAAGGAGAGCGTAAATCATTTTCATGCGCGATTCCACTGCATCATATATTTGGATTCTGTAGAAACGTCCGAAAAGTTATTTATGGGGCGAAGCATACAGTATCGCTTGTACGAAAGGGTGATGATAATGACGCAATTTGGAGGATTCCAGCAAACACAGCTGCAGATCATGTAAATGATGATGCCGGTAAAGTCATTTTAACAAAAATATCATTGTGGATGCCAGTGTTGACTCCAGCAATCACTGCAGAAGAACGATTACTATCATTTATGGACCAAGGAGGAAAATCGTTGTTGAGTTGGTTATCAGTAAGTACAGATGTGAAGCAATCAAATCTGCTGAACGGGTTATTCACGTGGAATCTAGCATCAAAACAAGGTGTTGCTGCGCCACGTCATATATTCGTAGCGTTACAGGATAACACACGAGTTGGCAATCAACTCTCCAGCCATATGATATTTGATCAGTTAGGTGTGAAGGACGTCTCACTGAGAATAAATGGCCAACAGGAACCATCCGAGGATATACAACTTGATTACACTAACAACCATATTGCACGCGTGTATCATCGTCTGTTGTCATTTATGGCACGTGATCAAAATGTGGATACTGGTTTGCGAATATCACAATTTGATTTTAAAAATCTATATCCGATCTATTACTTCTCACTGGAACATCTCGATTTAACAAGACAGTCAGTTGTTGATATACACTTTAGAGCTAATATGAATCGTCCTGTTGGTGCTGCTGATTATAGAGCGGTTGCTGTCATTCTCAGCGACAAATCAATGCTACTCGAAGGTGTTGGAGGAAGAATGAGAGTGGTAGATGCACCAGTAGAAAATCTTTGATTGAAATCGTAAACGATTTTCTTGATTTTTCAATGAAATCCTACGGATTTTACGAATTAGAATCAATCTATTATGTATAATGTCATATAGTGTTATTAGTGTTACGTTAACTCCCGGTCAATTAAAAAAATTGCAATCAGAATCGGTTAAGCGATGTGGAACCACAATCACGTTGAAACCCAACCAAATGACTGGTGGTGCAAATAAACTATCGCTGACAACTCGTCAGGTGAAACATTTCAATGATGCACTTGCAGCCAAAAAAGGTGTTCAGATTACTCTTTCTGCGGCTGCTATCAAAAATATGATTAAAACAGGCGGTATATTTCCGTTGTTAGTTGCGATTCCAGCATTGATTGCAGCAGCAGCCCCAGCGGTGGCTAAAGCGGCAGCGTTAGGAGCCGTTGGTACTGCAGCAGGAATGGCACTAAAGAAAGCAACTGGGAAAGGATATAAAAAAAAGGGACGATCCGTTCACGGATTGGGTCTAAGACTACCAGGAACCCCGTATTCGTGGTACAGCGGAAAGGGTCTAAGACTACCAGGAACGATTTATTAATTGAGGAACCTATGGTTCCCATATCGAAGATTCCCATGTCCAATTTTGATTTAATGGATGCGGCTAAAAAACTCGCGATTAAAAACTTCAGAGGTGTCTTTATGAAAGATCAATTACCACATCAACCAAACAGCGTTGAAACCGGAATCATTAATTTAGATAACAGCACCGGACCTGGAACTCACTGGGTTGCATACGCTATTGATCCACGTGGGATTGTTTATTTCGATTCATATGGATTAGCCCCACCAAAAGAGTTTATGCGGTATATAAAAACCCTTCCAATGAAGACTTGGTATTCTACGCTACCAACACAAACGATGATTGACCCACCAATATGTGGCAGCGAAGTATTAAATGTCCTTGACGCTATTTCTAACTCCTTGAGTAACCCAAGCGGAAAACCACCACATGTTGTCGTGAATGAATACACTAGCAATCGCTGGAAATCGAAACGATTTTAGAGAGAGAAAGAGTTTTACAATAACATGATTGATATTTGGGGGAGATCTTTGAAACCCAAACCCGATGGCACTGCACCACCTGATTCTGTCAAGGATATAACAAAAAAAATTAAAGATGAAATCGCTGAGACGTTGAACTTAACAAATGTTGATCCTAATGAAATAGTTGTATTTCAGGACAAACAGGGTAAATTGAAATCTAGTAATATTTCTCTGGATGATATTTTAGTTAAACCACGAAACGCAATCGAGGATACTATCGCGTTATTTTCCGATCAGGGTAAATTGAAAACCAGTAATATTTCTCTGGATGATATTTTAGTTAAACAACGAAACGCAATCGAGGATACTATCGCGTTATTTTCCGATCAGGGTAAACTCAAACCGGGTGTACTCGTTTCGACGATTACAGATCGATTAAAAACTCTCAACGATGAGTTAAACAATTCTCTGGCTGTACTAAAAATACTTGAATCTAAAATTGAAGATAACGTAAAACAGTTTATATCATTTCGTAGAAATATCATTGATAAATTTATTGGAACCCAGTTGGATAAAATTGAAATAAAACTCCCTGATATTAAAAAATCCATCGATGAGACGAAAACTTTCATCGAAGCCGTCAAAGGTGATTTTTCGAGGATGATAACAATCATTGAAAAAACAAAAATTCCTCATGAGAAAACCAATAACGTAGTATATACAATCCAACACGGATCATTTGAGTGGACACCTGCAAACAACAAATTAGATATCACAGCTACTATCAAGGGTATTTATCGATTAACGCTGGTAGCACCAATTCAATTTAATATATCATCGTCGAGTTCATCCGGGGTCAACAATACGATTTCAACGATCATCGACAAGGATAAAACTGAACGGTTAACGATAAAAGCCGATGATAAAAGTTTGGCTAAGGCATCAGTAACATGGTATCTGGAATTCGTAGCGGATTTAAGTAAATAACTAAATCGTTCGGATTTCACAATTGAAAACGCTAGTGTTTTTAAAATAAACAACAATGACTTTGTCATCGACGCAATGTCGCTATGATCAGGTCAGAGAATTTCAAAATAGACTCAAAACCCTCACTGAGGAATATCAAATAAAAATAAAAAAATACCGACGAAGAATCACCGCAATTGATGTTATTATATACTCGGTGTCAAGCGTTCTCACTGGTGCCGGAATAATACTTGCATCGGTTACAATGATTGCCCCGGTCGTAGTTCCAATTTGCATTTCTGCGGTGGCTACAATCGGGGGTATATCAACCGGGATAGCAAAAAAGATATCATCATGCAGCCAGAGTAAACTGCAGAATTACTTACTTCAATTTCATATTGCATCAACCGCATACTCGCAATTATCATTGATGATATCGTCGTCACTCGACAATACGATTATATCAGATAGTGAATTCTCAGCGATGGTCAGTATTTTTGATTCCGCGATATCGAAATTAGAGCGACAACATGAGTATAATAACAATGACAACACCGATGGAATCAGAAAACACGAACCCAAAAAACAAAATGATCTCAATAATATCAACATTACCAGATTGTGAATTCTCAGTGATGGTCAGTATTTATGATTCCTCGATACCAAAATTAGAAATAAATCATGAGTATAATGACGACACAGATGGAATTACTTCAACAAGTAGTGGAGAACACGAACCCAGTACAAACGAGTATGATATCAATAACATCTACGAAACCCGAGTTTAGTGTGAATTTCCCTTCTCCGGTTCCTGTGAGCGAAATCGCGCTAGCAAAACTACGAATGTATCACAGTTGGCCTAATATTAGATCGGTAGCATTTGGTGGTCAACAACCCAATAATTCACTGGTGTTCTCGTATAAGAATAAAGACGACGGTACCCCAGACTGGAACGTCGTTTCCATACCAACTGGGTCATACCAAATAGAACAAATCAATAATGAATTCGCGCGTAGAATAAAATCGATTACTGGAGTAGAGTCAAAAATTGCTATAACAGTTCATGAACCGACGCTATCATCCGCCATTGAAATAAACTCAGAAGAATATGTCGTAGATATCTATCAAAGCTCAATAAGAACCGTACTAGGATGGCCTGAATTACCACCCCAGAGTAAAACTCTGGAGAAAATCGTTGTTGTATCACCCAAACCTAAAAAATCTGATTATGTCACAGACAGGATAAAACCTGATAATCCAGTAAAGAGTTATAAAGAGTTCAGTGTAGAATTTTTTAGTTTAGTGCACCAACCTTCGGGGAGTGAACAATCGAGTGTGTTTCATTTTGTTGACGAAGATGAAATCCTTAAAAATTTCACAGCGATGAATAATGATTTTTCACTGTTGTTAATATCTCTTAAATCCGGCTCTCTCACCCGAGATGAATTTATCAGCGTCGTAGAAATATGTAATAAAATCACCAATGACATGGAAACATTTAATTCACAAATTATTCGATTTATACTCGATCATAAAAACCCCACAACGCGAACAATGTTTGCAACGAGGTATATTATACGCGAAGAAGACATTCCAGCATTCAAACTACCAGGGTATAATATCTTAGAACTACAAAAATCTCTCAATGATGCCATCGATGAAGGTTTCCAAAAAATCTATGACGCATGTGAAAGGAAATTAATGAAAAATTTATTAATCCTCAAACACAATAATGACCCAGATGGTGGCGGCAGGCATATCGCTCCGTTCAACGTGAATATATCCTCAGTGATTGCGCTTAATTTAGTGTGTGATGTTATCGAAGGAAGCTATCAGATTAATCTAGAGCAATCAAATCAAGCTCAGCAGGGATATATTCTTTATTCATTTGCACCAACAGCTCCTCCAGGATTCCTAATTATTGAAAACCCAATTAATCCTGTCTATATGCGATGCCATAATAATTCATTAACCAGAATTAATTTCAAACTCACCGACCAGTCAAATAATCTGATTGATTTACAAGAAGAGGTGTTAGCGATTAGTCTGTTTGTGAAATCCTAAATTGCTTTGCAATTTCAAATGATTTTCGTCCTAAGGACTGGATCAAATATTCGGTTAAAATCATTTCTTATTTTTGTTAACCAGAACTGAAATCACTAGTGATGAAATCACTAGCAGCAGAGAGGGTGGATGACCACATCGTTGCGAGCAAAATCGTAAAATATCCGTTTTTGCAAAAATGGAGACTTTTTTTTTGGTTAAATGAGATTTTGTTGGAAGTCTTATTTTTTGTCTGAAAACGTAGTGTGTAGGCCATTTTTTGTTCGGAAACGTTATCTGGAAGCCTTATTTTTGCTTGAAATCGTGGTCTGTTCACCCTCTCTGCTGCTGACACACACACACTGTGACTCGGAATTTCAATATTATATAAAGCAAAATCAGATTTCTTTTTATAACAGAAAATGTTTGCTACTGAGTTAGAAGGTCGTTTGATGTTAATGTGCTTGCATGAATACTGTTATTGTGCATTAACTACAATTGTATATTTAGTTTGGATGTAGCAGAAATTCAAGTTCTAACTTTTACTGTGTTCTTTTTATTGTCTAACATTAGGTAGAAAATCCTAATGATCACGTACTAAAACAAATTATTAACTCATTTGGTTCTGACATATGTTGTAGTCCTGATATCGTACACTTGTACTATAAAAAGACAACCTTGTTCTTATGTTCCCATTGTAATGCAGTAGCCATTCGGAAATACAGTATGTCGTTATTTCTTCTAACTGGACTCGCGTGTTAAACCGGCTTAAAAGATTCTGTATTTTAACCTAAATTTAATATCAGGTCTCTATCGTTAAATATCTCGACACCAACGGTCTAATAATTGGTTTATCGGTTTTTCAGAAAATCATTTTGTCATGTTATTAATGATAACAATATAATATGTCATGTATGTTTGGCACGAAATGTTATTTGTAGGAGCATGTCTGTACTTTAAAGGAAACGAATTTTACGTCATATGTGTATCATTTATGATGTATCTGTCTTAGCTAGAAATGTAATAGTGTAAAATGCTGTTTCCGCTTGATTCTAACAGTAAACAATATACCATAAATATGCCGTTGGAGTGTGATACACTAAATAATATTCTATTCAACACCCATAATTTCAGTCATCATCTGGTTGCATATTAGTATGTGCAGAATTAATATTTGTAGGGGAACTGCAGTAATTAAAATAATATTTCTGATTTGGAACTTGTATATTGAAGAACGATATGCATTGCACATTCACATCAATCCTTGATTGTGATAATTATTGTACAGACAGGGGAAAATATATTATTTTTACAATTACAATGCACTACATGCATGATTCTTACATTCGATGTTGCTTGGACTTGCCGCTTAAAAACTTAACTAAATTCTCTACATTGATCTAATAGTAATACAGTCCATACACTGAGCTTGTTTGTTTTTGACACATTACTCATGGACATTTAGTAACCATTTATTTAACAGAATAGGTCATGGCAACCCCAAACCGAAAATGATAGCATCAGTGTTAAATCTCCATATATGAATTTGAATAGTGACTTTAAATAATCCTGTTATATTAACTATTGACTGAAATTAGACTAGTCTTATATTGATATCCTTGTACTAGATTTATTGTATCCATTTTGCATATTGTCCCCAAGTACAACTCTCAAAGCTTGGACTGAAAATGGGATCGTAGTTTTAGATGGTACATGGAGACGTTATGTTGGGTTATACGTTATTTAATTTCTATTATATACCCACTCTTCTATATTCCAAAAGAGATTTTAAGTAGAAATTGTTATGGCTGGATTGCTACACACAGTGTGTTGGAGAGTAAATGTGGGATGTTGAATGTTATAGTTTGAGGTGTTTGTAGGTGACTAATTATTGGTCACTACGCCAGGCAGGTTGGATAGTATGTGCGAGGTACTGGTCACTAATCACGGTCTCTTGCATAGTAGAAATTAAGAATGGATAGTTGATAACCAAGTGTTGGACAACATATAACTGACTATTGGATGGCAGATAACTAAGTGTTGGATAGTAGGTAATTAAGTGATGGATGGTAAACATAGATTACAGTGTCCATGTTAAATTAGCGTTGGGGTTTAGAGTACCAATCCCATTTTATATTTTATTTCTGTCTAAAACATTTTCACACATTAAATTCCGTATGTGACCCAATGTCACTTGTGGATATGTCGTTCCTTTTTCTGCAAATCTTTTAGATAAACTGTTCTTTGCACACATATAAATTGAGATGCGTAACTACAGCGTAATGGCGACTGTTTATGTAATGATCAAAATTGGAAGTAAACTATACATGGTAAAGGCAAGCACTCAAAAGGGTTTGAAGATGTAAAGGAATTTAAAGACAAGCCACCTAAAAATTTTTTAAATAATCTGACGCATATTCAAAGCAATCACGCCAAAGCATGTGTAGAATTCAATGCATGTTGAAGACAAGTACCCTAAAAAATGTGAAGAATGAAATGTTTGTTAAAATAAAATATTGTAGGGGGCGCTCTACATATATAATGAACTTCTGAAATAGTGACACAGGAAGGTGAAATTCTTTGCATTTGCAAATTTACACAATGGAGAGAACGTTGCCATGCCTCTTTTACTTTATTTCCTGTGGCTGATATTTCATTTTGATATTGCACTTATTGAAATTGTACATGATCTAAGTACACAGCTTACCAAAAAGGCTACTCCCATATGCTGAATAAAAATATGCTCAATTAGTCTAAGGTACACCTTTTTTGAAGTTTTAGAGAAAATAAATTTTGCAGACTAGACGGTATCGATGTCAGAAAATGCAATAAATGAATATATATATATATATATATATATATATATATATATATATATATATATATATATATATATATATATATATATATATATATATGATTATTAGTTGGAAATCTTCATGTATTACTCATTCATTTCCAGTTTGTGTATTTATGATTATTACTTGGAAATCTTTATGTATTTCCTAGATATGACCCAATTAATTGTATTTAATTTTATTTTATTCGTCAATACTAAATATACATCTGTTAAAAATGATACACTAAAGAAACACTGGGTAAAAAAAAAATTTCCGTAAATATGATAATCACACTTTCATAAAAAATTAAAATATTAATTTATATTTTCACTAGTTTGTAGAAGAAATATTTGCAAGTTATATACAAGTATTGAAATGGAAAGCGAAATGACCAAAGAACAGTCAATATCCATTGATGACGTCACATTTAAGTTTCGAAGGGTATTAAAGTACTAAAAGTTCAAAATGTATTGAAGTTGGAATTTTACACACACACACACGCATACTCGCACGCACACACACACACACACACACACACACACACACACACACTGGACAGCATCACTGTTTAGTACGCGGTCATTCACATTTGATCCTTTCCAAGTAAATAAACATATTGGATACAATTAATAATATAAACTAAATCCATTCAGTAACAGTGTAGGTACTGTTTTTATTAAATAAAATAGCACACAATATATTCTTAAACATCATACTTATACTTCTGTCAACATGAACAATGTTCGTAACGAGCCTCAACAGCTAAAATACGTATCTTTATTGTAAAGTTCTTCTCATAAGTATTTTTATTTTAAAAAAACACATTTCGAGAGACTGGAGTGTTTAACAAAAAAGGCAACTTACATTCTACATTAGTTTGTTCCATGTCTAAAAATACTAGCATGGCTTTAACATCGTACTTGATTTTGACAATTTTTTCCAGATTACAAACGCTTGCGCTGATAGAACAAGGTATGGTTTGAAATCTGTCTGGCATGAAGGGAATCGATAATTTTCAACTACAGTGTAAATGCACCATGTGTGTGTGTGTGTGTGTGTGTGTGTGTGTGTGTGATAAGGACTTTTAACGTAGCTTTAACAATGTTTCAGTCATATCGCTAGACAGAAGGTGGAGTATGATTTATGATGGCTCAGAGGCTGACTATATAAACAATCAATACAGAATTGATACTGGTAATCAGCCTGTTGTTAGTGGCTGGGCATGTTAGGCCAGGTAGCAGTGAAGCGATCAGTGAGAATAGTCGCATAAACTGGAAAACCAGACATTAAAGTATTTTAGTTAAGCCATAAGACCTTGTTTTGGCAAGAGGCACCCTTTAATAATAGCAGATAGATAAAATCTGTATGTACCAGCTAATCGCTGCAGTTCAGGAGGAAGTCACTGTTGTGCAAATGACGTCACTGACAATAGGAGACGTAGATTCTGCAATTTACTAGCCTATGATGTTAGCTTGCCAATTTATGACGGGTACTATTGAAAATTCTAGTAGCTTTGCAGCTTGGTAAACATTCGAATGTTCAGTCTGAAGTGGTTTAATATCATGGACATTCGACCGAATACATCTCTTTACCTTTGCGTCTTTCTAAATTGGAAGAAGTGTTTATTGATATTGTCGTTGAATTAAAAGTAGAGGACCCATGACGACGAAACTATGTCATGAAGGTTGCTAACACTTACTCGAATATATAAATTCTTTTCCGTAACACATCATGTTCAAAACACCAAATGAAGATGGAGCAGGAGATGGACGTTTCTGTTTTCAAACTAATTTTGGGTCTAATTTTAAAATAGCTTGCTTCACACGTACGAGTGATCTGGGGAGCTCGAACCCACTCTACCTAAGTTTGCTTTAAACAGGTAAAAGATAGGAAGCAAGATCTCTAAATGTAATGTGGACTCGCTGTCCATTTACACATCGCCGGTTTTGTTTGTTTGTTTGAATAGGATTTCTAAGATTGCTTTAACAATTTTTCAATCATATCGCTATGATGTCTGCAGTGAGGCAGTTTATAGTGATGTCTAGCACTGGGGCATCATGCTGCAGACATGTAGCACGATGTCCCACCCAGTTACATTATCATGACAAAAGGCCGACCAGTCCTAACACTAACCTCTTAATGCTGAGCGTCAAGCGAGGCATCTTTTAGTACCATTTTTTAAATAAAATAAGTTCTTGGTATGACTCGCCCGAGGATTGAATCCACATCGTCGTTAGTATGGTCATTACTGCACTATGCTTCGTAACTGCCTTTTTTTTATTTTTAGCATTGGGGTTCAATGAAAATTTGACATTAGAGGATAGTCTGGAACCCTATGGGGAAATCACTGTTTCAAAAGTGTTGTTGCTTCAACTGGCCTTGTGAGAATATATTATGAATAGATCTGTGTGACCACCTACCAAAAACAACATTAGGGCAAACATTTGGTTCCGTAGAATCAAGAATGAATTCTAACATTTTGTCAAAAATGTTGGTCCATGTGACTACCTATAAGAATTTCACATTACAGTGGTTCTTTTAATACCTAATAAAGTTAACATCAATGTGATGTTGTGTCCTTTTGTGGAATTTAACATTACTTTGAAATTATAGCTTTCAGCATGGTTTATTAACATTCAAAGGTATACCTGAGATCCTCATATCTAAAACGTTCGTCTCAATACGGCCGACCGTTAACATAATATTTAAGTTTAACTGTACATGTCAAAATATTGTCTCTAGACCGTCGTTAACTTCAGCAGTATCCGTGACTCAGGTGTGTGTTTGTCACAAGAAGAATTTCGCGAATCACTATTGTTCAACCGTTGTCGAAAGTTACATTTTTTATAGACTTTTTTCTTTTTGCATCATGGGAAGGATATGAGTGATTTATTGATGTTGCAGTATGAATATGTGTTCGCCGTCTTAAAATCGCAACTCATGGAATATCATCAAGTAGCAATTAAATTATCTTCCAAAGGTAAAACGAAATCCCACTGTATCAAATTATAGAATTATGTTTTTTTTTATTATAAACAATACCGTTTATTGTGTGAGAAAGTTTTTTTATACAGCCGCTATTTTCGTGGTTCTCTTCTTGACAGACTCATCGGTATTAAAGTCTCCATATTTGGGAAGATGTTAGTAGCTACGTGTTAGTATATAATAAACAGTGTACGGTTAGTTAATGACGAGGAGCGGAAGGTTGGAGATTGTGGGCGGTCGGGGAAAAATGCGCCGAATGCCATCTTAAACGTGAATTTCATTATTTGGAATGAACCGTGGTGGGGAAATATGTACACTTAAACCGCGAGAAAAAAAGGTAGGAGCCAATATAGAAAATGAATAAAAATAGCCGACTAAAAGAGCGGGTATGCGCAATCTCAACATCACAAATAGAGATAGAAGCTATTGTCACGGAATTGTATAAACCCATTTTATTTATTTATAAATTCGTGTACTAGAGTTTCGTTTTAGACGTATAACGATACCCGTTAGCGATTAATGTATATTGTGTCATATTTCAAAATAATGAGTTCGGTTCATCTTATGCGGCATGTGCGAAGTGTCTTTGATGAGATGAACCGAATGCCTTTAATGCACATACAATATCTGTGTAAAAATACTTCAAAGCTCTTTACAGTACGGAACGTCTTGTCAGTCAGCGGTCTACTATAAGGACTCAAACACTTCTCGTATATACCATACCAATATTTTACTGCCACGTCAATTTCTGCATGATTTGTAGCTGCACACGTTTATATTCTTGTTTACGACTTAGAGAAGTATTTTGTAATAGCAATATATGGCTACAATATGAAGAAACGTTTAGTACAGTAGGATTTTGTGTATATATATATATATATATATATAGTACACGGTATTGGATATGTTTTCAGTGTTTAGTATCTGGAGTGTCCAGTGGTGTCCATAGTGACTAGAGGGACCCGATCGTTCCAAGTATCGGATGAATGGAGGTATGTGTGGTGCAAGCTGTAAAGCCAACCACATGATTTATTCGTAGCAGCTGTGAAGCTGAACTTTAGCTGCCGTGTAGCTTAAATAAGGTGTTCTGACAAGGGAGTGTATCTCTTTGCATGCAATATTGTAGCCATCGGCTAAATTTTGGAGTTAGTAAAACTCATTGTACCATTGGGGACTGTAAAGATAAGTTATATATCTGTCCTTTCCCATGTGCATAATTTCACTCTGAGTGAATTCATTTTACTACATGAGTAAAATTCTACATTGTTTGCTAGCTGAGTAAATTATATCCATCTTTCCAATGTTTAGTCACTGTGAATCATTCACACCTTATCTTTTGAAGAGTAATTTGTTTGCATTTTTCTTAATTACATTAATAGTGCATTATTATATTAAATATACACAGATTTAGTTATAATTTAATTGCTCATTCAAGTCATTTATTATTAAACATTGTTTTTATATCATCATCAAAAGTGTTCTGTTGTGAATCCGATAATCCCACCCACTTATCTTGTTACAATATTATCAGGTAAAAGTCAACTTAACAATTGACAAAATTCTCCAATCATGACAAAACCATGAAATTGTGTGTGTGTGTGTGTGTGTGTGTGTGTGTGAGAGAGAGAGAGAGAGAGAGAGAGAGAGAGAGAGAGAGAGAGAGAGAGAGAGAGATGCAGACGAATTACCAAAGGCAGACGTCAGCAGCTGTAGATGAATATAAGGCAGTATCTGACTCACGAACCAGTGTTCCCAGACCTGTAAATTACCATCTTCCTGCATATTATTCATTTTAGCAATAACATCGACTCTGTAATTATGGAAAGTAAGAATAATCATAAGCTTAACTGCTGGGTCATCATTGTAGCTGTTAAAGACATACTCTAAGTCAGATGACTTCGTGTAATAAGATAATTAATTATTTTAGGCTCATTTTATATATATATATATATATATATATATATATATATATCTGTTAACCTTAAATTGTCAGAACTTTAGTTTTAACTGAATCACAAATAAAACTTTAAAACAAGCAAATGAATGGCAATATTCACAATGTCAACAACAACAAACATGAGACGCAGTAATTGACAATACTATTCTAACTATTTAAAACTACTATATACGAGTAATATTAGTAACGTATCGCAAATAACATAGTTCAGACTATGACCAGTACTCTTTATGGTCTACAAAAATAGCACTGAAAAGCATATTGAGGCAAATTGCTATTGCATAATAATGTATGTGGAGGCAAAGAGGGCTATCGCATAAAAATCTATGTGGAGGCAAAGGGCTATCGCATAAAAATCTATGTGGTGGCAAAGGGCTATCGGATAATAATGTATGTGGTGGCAAAGGGCTATCACATAATAATGTATGTGGTGGCAAAGGGCTATTGCATAATAATGTATGTGGAGGCAAAGGGCTATCACATAATAATGTATGTGGAGGCAAAGGGCTATTGCAGAATAATGTATGTGTTGGCAAAGGGCTATCACATAATAATGTATGTGGTGGCAAAGGGCTATTGCACAATAATGTATGTGGAGGCAAAGGGCTATCACATAATGTATGTAGAGGCAAAGGGCTATCACATAATAATGTATGTGGAGGTAAAAAGCTATCGCATAATAATATATGTGGAGGCAAAGGGCTATCGCATAATAATGTATGTGGAGGCAAAGGACTATCACATAATAATGTATGAGGAGGTAAAAGGCTATCGCATATCTATCAGAGGTCTAAAAACACTAAATCTCAGGGCCAATCAGCCAAAAGTGTTATTTCAGCTGGACTGGTACATGGCAATCTTCCCAGTTTAACTATCTGGATACAATGGCCTGCACAGGGAGATAATGATAATACAGCCATAATTTCGGCCCGATATTTATTGATGGTGTAATACCATTGCATGTTGTTAACGCAATAAAATCCATTTACATATTGTGTAACCAGCCTTGACGATGTCTTTCAGGGATGTTTACAAAAGTGCTAATGTCCTTGTTTTCACCAATTCCAATCTATTTGAAATGATCTGTGTTGTTCATAAAATATGTTTTTTCTGATTGGTTCAAAAATCTAGGATTGTAAGCAGTTCAAAAAATTCAAGATCTGCTATGATGATTAGTGACTCGAGTATCAACAAAGATGGATCCAGTTACACTTCTTTTGAGAGCAACAGTACTAACCCCAGTCAGTCAAATCGTCAATGAAACCATTCAAAAGCATATAGCTGATTCAGCAAAAGGTACAATATCAAACCAATAATGTATAAGTAAAACCAATACAAAAATTCAAAGATACATATATTCCCACATTTGACATTGATGTGCATGTGTTGGCAGGTTGAAGCAAAGGAGATCTTTACTATTATTCATAACCGGCTAGGATACCTGATCAATCAAAAATAGAATTACAAGTCTAGGTTGTTTTTTGACACTCTCACAATGATTCTCACACTTGCCATCTAGTGAGGATTAAACAAAATATGCTGGCCTAACTATGATCTTCATCAAAGATGCATCCAATCATACAGATCCTCAGTTATATACAACTGTGTGACAAGTTCATGAAGGCACCACTGCTGTAAATTAAAAAGACATTGTCCTTGGCTTCAACCGAAATTGCAACTGTGGATTTGTTTCATCATTGACAAAGACTTCATGAAGCCTTATTTATATTTCCTTGTGCAATGCCATCCAGTCACATATTTGGGTTTTGCAGATATGTGCAGAATTTTAAGGTGTCAAACACAGTTATATTATTCAGTATGAGCAATGCCAGCGATGCAGTTTGGCAAGATGGAGAAGCTGTTACCGGTTTGTTAACATTTATGGTGTCTGGAAGTCCATCAGTGCTGTTGTTTCTTGCACACACTACCTACTGCACCTAATAACTCTATTCAGAAATAGTTTACATGGCAAATAAGTAAGAGGTTAGTGTTAGGACTGGTCAGCCTGGTGTAAGGATAATGTGACTGGGAGGGACATCATGCTACATGTCTGTGGAATGATGCCCCAGTGGTAGACATCACTATAAACTGCCTCACTGCCGACATCGTAGCGATATGACTGAAAATTTGTTAAAGCTACATTAAAAAATCTTAATAATCTTGTTCTTGTTGCAATATGTCCCTATTCAGCTGTTACTTCTCTATATTCTGACTAATAGAAGACATGCATAATAAACGTCTACTTAGAATCAAGTATATATGGAATAATGACATACATTTTGTCACAGAATTAGGAAAAAAATACCTTGGTTATGCCTTAGAAATATTCGACTAGTTTTGTTTTGCATGCGTGCAATGTTATCTAAGGTGAACAAGTGTTTTTCCAGGTAAGCGATGGAACCAACATGTATCTCGCCGGAAATGACTTGCGACAAGTGACATTATAGTTATGATATGCACGCATCTTTTACCCTGAATATTACTCACTTTCCTATGGATTTAAGCAAGATCAATATATAACCGACACACTGGTCGCATTGGGTCTTGTTGAGGAGTGCACATTCTCCATTGTGTTCTATAGCCATAGGGGTGAGTGTTAACTTTATATTTCATTTGATATGTGAAGTTTATTGTTTTGTTTGTTTTTATGGTTTAACGTAATTTTTAAGCACAATATAGGCTATACATGGCGGCCAGTATTAATGGTGGAGGAAGAACCCAGAAAACCCCCGGAAAGAACCACCGACTCACAAGAAACTACTGGCAAGCTTTCTCACATAAATACATTAGCCAAATCTTAGACACGAACCCAAGCAGACAGAGGTGAGATGGCAGTGATCCATAATGGACAGCGCTTTAGACCACTCGGGGCCCCACACGAAGTTTATTGAGTTTGTTTTGTCATATCGTGTAACAATTCGTTTATTACAACGCAGATTTGAAATGTTGTGAATGTTGTAGATTATTCATCGTTTTTTATTCTCGACATGATTCTTAAAACTGTATGTTCTTTTCCAGTTTTACAACCTTTTCTAGAGAAATGAATTGTTTGTTGAATTTTACCAAACTTGTTGGTTTTACTCTTTCTTTGTTACCGTTTACTAGAGCCTAAATTCGTATGTATGTATGTATGTATGTATGTATGTATGTATGTATGTATGTATGTATGTATGTATGTATGTATGTATGTATATGTATGTATGTATGTATGTATGTATGTGTGTATGCGTGCGTATCTGTGTGTGTGTGTGCAGGTAGGTAGGTAGGAAGGTAGTAGGTATATAAACGATTTCCATGGTTGGTGCTACGTGTATAATTCAACGACAATTGTAAGGAGGCAAATGTTTTTCTTTAAATCTGTTCAATATAAATGCAAATTAAATTGTGTATAGATGTGTATGCATTGTAAATACAACCTTAACTTGTTTAAAGATGTGTGTATGCAATTTAATTACAATATAACACGTTGTCGTTTATAAAAGAGAAATTAAGCTGGTTAGTTGATTAGATGTTTGACAGCACAGCAACACATGAAAGACTATATTTACCAGGCGATGTACGTAAACGTCCCTTGCCCAGAAACGATCTGCATTAGTCGATCCAATCTGTTCTGAGTTACACAATGTAATTCATTGACTTTCAGGCTTCCACTCCAACCACTATATTGCGGCTTCCTACAATATAAGATTTTAGCCATTTCTAATTACATTATTTTAAACTCGTGTGCATGAATTTGTGCGAGATGCATTTCTTATACATAGTTTTTTAGCGTCATATAAACCATTTTAGCATTAAGTCGTATATACCCAACTAATAAACTTTCATAACCCTATACATCATGAAAAAGAAGGAAGTCATCGATAAAGGTGTTCAAATTATATCACCGAAGATTGTGTTAAAACTGAGCAAGAGCCCGAAGAGTTTAGTTTAGGTCACGTTCAAAGTTCAATGTTCCTTCGTCATTCAATTTGTTGGTACAGTGTATTCAATAATAGTGACTTAAATTGCTCCAGGGTCATTTTAATTTTAACTGCCTATTATCATTATGGTAATTCTGACAAATGCCACTAGGATAACGAATGCTTGCTGCAAAAGATGCGCAATTGAAATTTGGATTCAGGCTCATGCACACCCTTTTTGTCACGTGTAAAGTAAATTGATGCAAGATACGATGCACAGTAATTATAAATACATGGCGCTAGTGACAACGTTACTAATCCTGTACATTACTGTTTGTCTAGGCACAATGAACTAATATGTCACTGGTTTAATTTCTAACAGTGAGCCAAAAATGAGACTTAATGCATAGGTTTTTAAGATACAAACCGTTTTAAGGGCACTGATGGCATTCGGCAAAAAGTCAGTAATATTACCTAGTAATCCGACTTTCAAAAAAACATGATTATAAAGTCAATCTGAATGGCATCGTCTTTTCCTAACGGTGTTAAAACTGGCTATTTGGTCAATGCGAAACAGAAATTTGGAACACTTTGGGTTATCTAAGATGGCCACAGCAAAAAAAAAAATAATTAAATTTCTCGAATGTTCTCTTTATGCCATTGTTGTTAAAGTTAAAGACTATTTTCGATTTGGGAGTTTAATAGCTTTTTAATTATTTGCCCAGCGACTAAAATTTGCATGGAATTAACCAATTATTTGCTGTTCAGGACGAAAACACACTTTAAGAAAAGAAAGATCCGAAAAAAGTATCCGAAAACCATTTGAACACAAATGTATAGATTTAAGAAACAAAAATAGATTGAAAGAAAGAAATATGAGAGAAACTATCAAAGCAGAAAAATGTTAACTATGTGTTTTCCAAAATAGTGTCGTCCTTGCCAGAGTGAATGCATTGGGATTATAGTGCATAAAGAAGAAATATCGAGATTTAAACCTTTCCAAACTCTATCGGTCTACTTGGGGGAAGGGGAACAGACGAGAATCGTAGTGAAGAAGGTCTTTGAAATCCTCATTTAACTCGTTTTCAAAGGCCACAGTGAAGTACACATTCTATTAGATTTAAACGTAAAATTAATATCTTTCGTTTTATTGTTATTTGAATTCTTGTCCACTATCCAGCGATACCACGCTGTCACACACTCTCTCTCTCTCTCTCTCTCTCTCTCTCTCTCTCTCTCTCTCTCTCTCTCTCTCTCTCTCTCTATATATATATATATATATATATATATATATGCGGTACAAAAAAATGTTATAGTGCATACCAAACGAGCATCATATCTATAACAAGTAATATACATTACATTCATCATTACTGCAATTTTCGAATTGGTTGAGATAAAAGTATATACTACAAAGTAATCCAAAAACACGGATTTAAGGGTAGCGATATTGATTTAAAGTTTATAAGTAGCAGGCGTCGCTGTAAAATGGTTTCTTAAATCTTGAAGGAGATTAAAACAAATATTGCTTAATTAGTCATCAGAAAATTACTAGAATTATTGTGTATAAAGGATCTCTACATTTTTCTAAAGTTGGATTTTTATATAGAAATTGGGTAAGTATTTTCTTCGTGTTTCACTCTATAGCGAACAATCGGTAATACGATCGATTTCATTTTCGATTTTAACGTTGCAAATTTGGCATAAACTTCCCTCATTGCAAATATTTATATATCTTCCCGTTTTACCTCTGATTGGTAAGTTCTCTACTCTACGCATAGCAATTATACAACAAGATAGTTCTCTCCCAACAATTAGATATACTATTGACAACTACATTCTACACCCAATGTCCTAAAGAAGCGACGTCTTTACATAGACTGATTCTGATCCTGTAGCTTGTGCTTAAAACATCTTTACATCTCTGGCTTAACGATCTAAAAATGTTTTTACATCATTTACACCCTGAGTACACCAAAAGGCTACCAAATGCAAATGTAAATAGAGAAGCTTTTAAACATAGCCCATCAATTACAGTTTCCCCATCATCTTCACCGTAACTTATGTTGTCTTCTCATCTTTGTTGATAAGCAGTTGAATGTATCTATGTAAATGAACGTTCTAAACCTGGTTAGGTAATACTTTGATTTGTTTATCCACGTATAGTTTTATTGTTGCATTACTATTATCAATATACACAAATAAGCATTCGATACTCCAGTCTCTGATTTCACCGGTTTCATTTTTCTCAGCAATGTGAAATAAATGTTTGCGGTAATGGGTTTGAGGAGGACATTTTGGTTCCCGCCAGTGCATGTAACGCCTCAACAACAATATAACCGAATATTGGTTCACCCAACTGAGATGTCAATGGTATACTTCAATATATTAGTTTTAGTCGCCCTTCGTCCCGGGTTATATAACCAAAAGTTTGAACAAGTTGTGCAAATACATAAAAGCAACAGCAACAACAAAATAAATGAAAACAAAACACGATACAGAGCTGTCATTACATAAGCAACCAAAATGTGCCAGTTCTTGTTGTCACATCCAGGTTAATAATACCGATTGCATGCGTAATTTGCGCCATAAATTAATGTCAAGTTCATATAAAGACAACCCGAAAATGATAATGTTTAGTGTGAGTTTACATGGCTATTGTCCTTGTGTGTTAAAACAGGAATCTTTTAGGGACCTGAGAGAATTATCCCAGTGCATTTGGTCCGAGTCTCTAGGAGACAAAAGATAAAAAAGAACGGAGGCAGAAGTAAGACGGACTGGATTACCAGTCGATTACCAGTCCATGAAGATGATACAGCTGAGCAGGAACACAGAACAGGAGAGAAATCTATCACTAAGTCAGATGATGAAATAGGCCTTCAATTGGTCTAGTGAAAGTTTTTTTTTTATTTGAGAGATAACTGTTATTGATTAATATTAAATTGTTGTTAAGGTAGGTCTTCTGTGATAATTCAAATAATATTGGGAGCACCGCACCCAACCTAAGTAAACGAGAACCTCTACAATCCAAACACAGAGTAAATTTATTTTGGACAACTTAGAAATGACTGAGATTTTGTTGTAGTTAAATGATGATCAGAAACTCTTTGAAGAAATTCAGCTTGAGTATACAGTCAATCACAGTCTGTGGTCAGATATGGACAGGCAATGCCTTGCTCAATTCCGAGTGGGTGTTGAGTCATACAAGTATCAGACACCTCCCCCTTCCAACAGTCTGTCAAGGGTGGATTTACGACATTACTTTGATCCGAAAACGAATTCCATCACTTACCTGTGATTGCACTTATTATGTAATTTTCTTGCCCAACATACGGCTAGTTACGAATTTTATGGCCATGTCAATTAACTGACTTGACACTTGTGTTCGCCGAATAGACCTTCATACACTTTGACGGCGTAAAATTGGTATCCTGAGGGTCTAACATATACATGTTGAAATCTGGTTAATCCTTACAACGTGACATGGATATTATCTCGATTTGTATCTTGAAACTCCACAAATACGTGTTTTGGTTCCATAAGACCATGTTGGGTGCTTGTTTGCTCTGAAAATGGTCCCACAATATAAGTAGTGTGTCCGCATGTGTGATATGCGCGAGAAATGACATCGTTGAAGCATTTTCAGATTGCGCAAACAAAATAAAAAAAAACTCGAATCGACAGTCATTGAAGCGGTAAGCACATGCAGACACAGTATAAATATTGGCAATCAACAGCAACTGCACCACGCCATATTGCATCAGTTGTTCGTACGGGTTAATATGACTGTACGTTTGCCCCCAAAAATATCCTTGAGAACATCTCTACAAAATCAAATATATGACAGAGGAATTGCATAACAAATTGCAATGAGCCTTCACAAAGTTGTCCTCGACCTTGAACAAATCAACCATTAAAAGCGCGATTAACCCATATAACTATATATTGTACATCTGCGTTAGCGCTGAGTACATCATTTTAGGTCGCCTAATTGTATACGGTCTTAACTCTGAATTATCAGATGCATCCGTGATAAACATCATAGTATGGTGAGCTGTTCATGTCCATTATCGTCGTAGGAAGATCTACGTTAATATGAATTGGTTCGATTTCCTGTCCATCGACGGGATGGCGTGCGCTATTCAACAATGTGTCTATTCTATTTTTCATAAATCTAAGTAATGGGATCATAATTATTACCGTTGTTGGAACGTACGTTTTTCCCCTCTATTTCCAAGAATGCCTCACATGACACCAAAAACATATACGTGTCATACACTTGTAATTCTCCTTATAAGTCATCTCGGGTTCCTTTCTGGCTATGAAATATACTGCAAAATCTCTTTTACTTCGATCCGCTTACTCAGCCATTTCAAATGCGGGATCGGATGTATCTTTGAATTTAGCCGCTGGTTATCCATTATTAACTTCGTCTAATACCTTTTGCGAGACAATTTTAACCCACTTGCCTTGGATAGATTTGCAATCACTGAATCTCACATTCGTTGTTGAGCCGTTTTATAAAAGATGTTCCTTACAACATATGGCATTGTTACTGTTGGTGGTCAGATATATCGAGCCGTCTTTGGTTCTCAAGTCATTGCCATAAATTGATCTCAAAGCTATTGAATCTTTTGCAATCCCAGATTTGTTAACCAGTTTGCAGCAACCCGTTTAATATTATCAATGACTCGAGTGCTATTTGTTAAGAGATTGGTGCAGCTTTTGAAGAGAATTTCGCGAGCACATTTGGTGCACCAATGAATAATGCTCGATCAATCTTCCCTTGGTCAGTTCCGTATGTGGTTGTGGTAAGTTTTATTTTTAAAAAAGTCACCGGCGAACGTCATGCCGAATTACTAAAGATCTCGAGAACACCATGGAAAACCAAATATATACATGGATACAATTACTGTTAGCCTGTTGCACCGCTTGGTATATGCAACGATTCTAACCACCAACAAAAGTCTGCTGAAGCATCTAAAAATAGTGTTGATGATGCATGTTACCGACATCAACAAGGAACCGCTCCTGTTGCCTAGTGGTTAGAGCGCCCTTCTCGAACGCGGTAGGTTGTGGGTTCGAGCCCCAGCCGAGTCATACTAAAGACTTACAAAAATGGTACTAAGAGCTATCTTGCTTGGCGTTCATCATTAAGAGGTTAGTTTTAGGACTGGTCGGCCTGGTGTCTGGATAATGTGAATCTGTGGGGCATCGTGGTACATATCTGCGGCATGATGTCCCAGTCCATGACATTACTATAAACAGCCACACTGCAAACATCGTAGCGATATGACTGATAAATTGCTCAAGCTTTATCAAATTCGTTGGTGATATTATATCCCGATTCATGCTATAGTTAGTAATCGAATCCGTGTCGGTATAACGCATCTTAACACGACTCTGGCAAAACGGATTACCCTTGTCGTAACATAATTTGTACACGAGCAGCTACGTTAAGTCCGACACTGACGATCCAATAATACATTGGCTTTGTAAGCTTGAGTTCCTGTGTATCTTTTGTACTGTGAACGTTATTAAATCCACCATCGAAAATATTCGGATATCGAAACGACGGGTCTGCAATAATGTACGAAGCTTGTTTTGTTCACAATAACGTTCAATCAGTTTCCGAAGGTTATGCATCGTCTTAACGAATGCAGCATTATTCATAGATTTGAAAACTTCCTTTGTATATATGGTGCAATCAAGAAAATCATAAACTCGACGATTTTTGTTACAAGTGCAACTGTAGATTGCATACTTATAGTACAAAATTGTGTTAAGTCCTAAGCATTGGAACAACCTTGGTGCATTCAGTAAACTCATATTTATTCACGATTGCTCACTGATACAGGACCCGACAAATCTTCTGGGCCAGCTGATGTTGTAATTATTTATGTATTTTGTATGTCAACACGTGCCAGATCATCCACTAAAATCCACCAACAAGCACGGGTTAAGTCATTGCTCAATTCTAAAAGTTTATCAAATTGGTTGCAAACACATGAGAGATCTAACATAGTTTCATCGGTAAATGGACTCGAACCAGCAGTCATGTATTTGATAGCAAGACTATTTAGTTGTCACAACTATTCTCTGTGTTAATAAAGTAAATGAAAAACGCCGTATTTAAAGTAAACCACGGTCATTAGTAACGGTAAGCATACATCGTCATGAAATAGTCACATAGGAAACGCGTTTGACTGATATATCAAAGGAGACAAAACTAATATTTTCCATATAATAGTCGGAAATATTTGCAAATAATATTCACCCAAAACTGTTGGAACTACTAAACAAAATGCATAGAGTACAAATATATGTTATACAACTGATGTGGATTGCCAACGCAAATTCATATCTGTAGTAATTAGAAACACAAGATAAGTTTTATGTTTATTTAATTTGTAATGTGTTTAAAGTTTTTCTTGATTATATGTTGTTAGGACATCCCTAATTAGTGACCTTGATTTTGTAAACAACATAATGCAGAACTAAGATGTTTCTGTCATTGTATGTAATGTATTAAGATGATCATTAATTGTTAACATGTTCACTTTGGTTTGTGTTTCAGATACAGTCTTTATTCTAACCTTAGAAGTTTTTAGATATTAATTTGTTTACTGATTGATGGAAATTTTCATTAATTTAACCATCATCCTGGTTCTCAAATAGTGTCTTAGATTTTTTTATTAAGGCTAATTGTTTCAGAATTACTAATTCCTACCTTATCTTCCGAAGTAGAATCAGTCTTATTGTTGTATTCAGTATTAACTTTATATGATTTATTTATTCGAGCTATTCACTGGACTTACAAGTGCTTAATAGTTTAGGTCCAAATCGCTATTTTATGATTATTGTTAATATAATCAGAGACATGTTGTTCTTATCATTGGGATTGTCAGGACTGTTAATACATCGCCACATTCCATGGTATTGGCACGCCAGCATATTCAAAATTGGAATGTTGTCGCTGAATAGAAACCGAGTATGTTTTGGATTAAATGAATAACTCAAACACAATGTGTGAAAGATGGCAATTTATGAACTTCATTAGTTAAGAAAAATATATGATATATAAATATAATGATTCTCGCACGCTCTCGACATACGATTGATCCGACACTCTATACAAACATTCACTTATTGAAAATAAACCAAAAATATCATACCAATCTGAAACACAAACGCAATAAACCCCATGGATTCCGTATACATTTCGAATAGTATTATGCACTGTAAGATATTCATATAATTTCACGTATGGACTACGATTAAGATTCAAACAATCTCAAGATATTCAAATATTTTTCAAATGTTCTGCACTGTAAGTGAGATTCACATAGATCTCTTGGAATACAACTAAGATTTTTAAAAAAATCTCATGTAAATGAAAATGTACACAATTGAAAAAAAATGAGAACAAAAATAAGCTTCCTGACCCTTGTTCAGTCGTACGATTCATAAACTGATGAATCGCACAGTTTCACCCAGTCCATGGGTTGGCCCAAACTTGTATCGGCCCCTCGCACCCTTCACGGATCCACCACATGTACTTATACGTATACAAAATACAGACAGCATACACCACCCTTGTATTAGCTACGCCTACAGTCGTGGGTCCACCACATGTACAGACATACGTAGATACACATAAACAGCTAAAGATAGCTCTACTCGTCAGCCCTATTGCTATATAACACAATGGAGAACGTGTACTCCTCGACAAGATCCAAAGCGACCATTGTGTCGATTATAATTTGATCTTGCTTAAATCCATAGGACAGTGAGTAATATTCAGGGTAGAATCCCAGTGCATATGATGATTATAATGTCCATCGTCGCCAGCAATTTCCGGCGAGATACATGTTACCTGGAAAAACTCTTATTCACCATAAATAACGTTGTACGCATGTATAAAGAAAAATAGTCAAATATTTCGAAGGCATAAGCAAGTTATTTTTTTCCTAATTATGCGACAAATGCATTATAGACACCATTGGAATTAATTTGGAACTATTTGAATATGAGATATAACGTGTAAGACTATTTTGGGTTTAACTCACAATACTTTGAGGTTTTGTAAAATTTTACTTTGTGTTCAAGGTAAAAAGAACCTTGAATTGACAAACGTTGTTGGTAAGCGCTCTATTCTGTTTCTTAGTTTAAGATCGTAGAGTGATAACACACGCCACTATTTTAGTTCAATGTTGATTATAGCTAGAAATGTAGTTTAATAGCAGTTTGCAATTGCCATTAGCCGCCACACTTGTTTATCTTCTTAGTCTCAGGCGCCACCCGGTTTGCTGCCTGCTTATATATAAAGTTTAGATACTATCTGTTTAATCATATGGGTAGTAAATCTGTATTATCGATGTGATCAAGTTGCCTTTAAGCATCGCTGTGATCAAGATAACTTTAGGCAGGCCGGCGAAGTACTTTATCTCCCACATAAATGTCTTCTTTCTAAGCAAGCATATTTATTTGCTAGATGTTTTTCTAAAAAATTATTGTATGTTACTGCGTCATCTCGTCGGATGCGTTCAGATTGGTCACGATACACGGGATCTCATCAACAATGACATGAAACGCTTGTCTTTACTCTATAACCGTCCGCCATATTGGTATTATCAATATGTACGAGTACAAAGCTGATCCGTGAGATCATCTCACTCATGTCTGACCTTAGAAATTGTAATTTTCGAAATATCTTTGAACCAAGTGATTATATCGATGTTTTCATTATCAACTTTGTCTTGGTGGGGTTTTTTTGTGTTGTGTAACAATGTGTCGTATTTGAGGCATAACTTCTTATCCACCTAATCATTTTTCAATAGATAGAAACAATGTGGTGTATTATCTTTCTTTTTACATACTCCATATTCAAATGGTCTTTATTAATTTATATGGTTTCGTCATCCTTTATCTCCTGAAATAAATTAAATGTATCTGTTTTAAAAGTAAGACAAAGATAATATTTATTTGAATTGCTTGAAAAACGAAAATTATTGTTTGAATACCCATGTCAAGCAAAGTGAAACTAAATAAATTATTGTATGAGTATCACTACTTTTCAAACAATGTTCAGATTCACTTCTCCATCTTAATGGAAAGACTTATAAAATGGTACTAACAGCTGCCCGCGCTTGGCGCTCAGCATTAAGAGGTTAGTGTAAGGACTGGTCGGCCTGGTTTCAGAATAATGTGACTGGTTTGGACATCATGCTAGGTGTCTGCAGCATGATGCCCCAGTGCGAGACATCACTATAAACTTCCACGCTGCAGACATCTTAGCAATATGACTGAAAAATTGTTACAGCTATGTTAAAAATCTTAATCAAACAAACAATGTTATTGGAGCCTTTGCACAAGTCCTAAGAAAAATGTTACCAATCGACAAAACATAATTTTGCGATTAATTGTAATTTCACAGGGAACTTATTTCAATTATGTTCAAAGAAACACAAAATCAAACCAAACAAGGAGCACAAATTGCCTTTAAGAAAACTTAGAATTACTCCTACACCCATCGCGGTCATGATGCATATGGTTCCGAACCGTTAGTAGGACACCGTGTACAACCTACTTACTCCAGTCGTTAAAGATTGTTCGGTGAATAATTCGTGAACTGTTCAAAACTACCCTTTGAGATGCTGAAATTTGAAGGTTCTAAAACAAACCACTTCATAAAATCAGTTACAAGTTGCATAAACTGGTTGATAAGTCTTCGTTTATCATTTTGTTAAACGTAGCTCATAGATATGTCTATTTATGGACAGACTGATCTTGCAAGAATTACATGATATATGAAAATAATACTTTGTTTTCTAATTTTAAAAAAATTATCTATTATACAGGATAGTATTTTCCCCAAATTAATTTGTTTCTCTTATGAAAATTTCCACCTCTACCCCTTTTTCACCGACCAGAATATTTATAGATAACATATACTGTTGTAGACGTATTGTTGGGTGAATCACCTAGGAGTGTTCCAAGGTTACTGGAGATAGAAATAATACTCATCGCACGAACCGTCACAAATTATGGCCGATAATTGGGCAATCTAACGTATTTGCAACTAAAGATAATGTACATGTGTATGGTCATGTTAATAACTAAAGGTTATTGATAATGAACGATTATAGTTACCTGCTTATTACTAAATTATATTTTATGCAATTATTTTGTGTCCATCATTACCATAACCTTTTCGCTAAGCGACATTTAATTAAATACCTAGGATATTACTCTCTTGTATGTTCCCTTGAATTTAATACGTAAGTTGGGAAGAAACATAAGTTGTTCAGGTAATATTTTAGTATATGTGACAAAAGAAAATATCATTTCATATTTGCTTTCGTACCCGCACAAGAACACACATTTTCTCCTACATTTACATCTTTAGTCAAGGTTTTTGGTGTCTGTGCAGACTTATTATAGTTGGTTGGACGCATCTCAGTGGTGTGAATTATTTTGTTTCTTTATTGATTTATGAGAATTACATGAACTATTAAATTTTAACTATGTCGAAATAAAGGGTTCATAGCGTCCAAAAGTATAAAAGCTGTTCTGTTTTCATCGTGTGTCTGTTTTGTTTGTCGCAGATTTCAGCAACCAATCAAGTACTCGAGTAATGATATTAAATTTACCTATAGGTCATGAATGTTTTACACAATACTAGATGCGAAGGTTGCTTAGTGGCGGAGTGTGACTATTGTCTTGGTTAATATTTGTGTTCTTCTCAAGTTCACATCAATTACATCTATCTTACAAGTAGTCCGCATACATTTTACTTCTCTCGATTTTCTAATCTACGCGGTTGTTGAGAATGGATTGGAATACATTATAAAGAGATACATGAGGATATATTTATTTCAGTCTCTATGGCTGATATATACCTAAATTAAAATGAAAATATACTTTAAACGTACAAGGGATATATGTTAAAAATACGGAAAAAAACTGAACGCTTTTTTATTTTTGAAAAGGAAATTAGTCGAAAGATTTTAAACAGTTTTTGTTGTTGCTATTTTTCAGCGCAAGATAGGCTATACATGGCGGCCAGTATGAAATCCGAGACTCGAACCCACGCAGACAGAGGTCAGATGGTATGGATCCGTAACGGAGAGCGCCTTAGACCACACGGCCACTCGGGGCCCCGATCTAACAAAAATATATTGTCCTATCTATCAACATTCCAAGTAGAAATATGCATATAATAGATCTGTAAAGATTTCAAGACAACGTTTCTTATTTGGCTTGTTCTTACTGTCAATGATACCTTATTTTGACATGAATGGTGCGAAAGAGGTTTCATATTGTGTCCGCATTAGATTCATCTTTTAATAACTAATGTCCTTATGTGTTAATACAGGAATAATCCAGTCCAGGAAGATGATACAGCTGAGCAGGAACACAGGACAGGAGAGAAATCTATCACACTAAGTCAGATGATGAAATAGGCCTTCATTTGGTCTAGTGAAAGGGGTTTTTTTATTTGAGAGATAACTGTTATTGATTAATATTAAATTGTTGTTAAGGTAGGTCTTCTGTGATAATTCAAATAATATTGGGAGCACCGCACCCAACCTAAATAAACGAGAACCTCTACAATCCAAACACAGAGTAAAATTATTTTGGACAACTTAGAAATTACTGAGATTTTGTTGTAGTTAAATGATGATCAGAAACTCTTTGAAGAAATTCAGCTTGAGTATACAGTCAATCACAGTCTGTGGTCATATATGGACAGGCATCAAAAAACATCGAAACGCGTCTGCCAAGTTCCCAACATGACCTTATTACGTTTTACCTGATTTAACACGTTTAGTTGGAAGGCTACTTCAGTACTTCATGCAATCCATTGTTGATATGAATTTTCATCCACAGATTATAGATATAATGCTGTGAATCTTTCTGACAAGACTTTGTTTCTGGCAGTCGCATACAAATACAAAAAAAGGAAACGTCCTTCAATTACTATCAACAAGTCGTCGCGGAAGATCCAGCCATAGATCATCATTTTCGGGTTGTCTTTATATGAACTTGACATTAATTTATGGCGCAAATTACGCATGCAATCGGTATTGTTAACCTGGATGTGACAACAAGAACTGGCACATTTTGGTTGCTTATGTAATGACAGCCCTGTATCGTGTTTTGTTTTCATTTATTTTGTTGTTGTTGTTGCTTTTATGTATTTGCACAACTTGTTCAAACTTTTGGTTATATAACCCGGGACGAAGGGCGACTAAAACTAATATATTGAACTATACCATTGACATCTCAGTTGGGTGAACCAATATTCGGTTATATTGTTGTTGAGGCGTTACATGCACTGGCGGGAACCAAAATGTCCTCCTCAAACCCATTACCGCAAACATTTATTTCACATTGCTAAGAAAAATGAAAACGGTGAAATCAGAGACTGGAGTATCGAATGCTTATCTGTGTATGTTGATAATAGTAATGCAACAATAAAACTATACGTGGATAAACAAATCAAAGTATTACCTCAACCAGGTTTAGAACGTTCATTTACATGGATACATTCAACTGCTTATCAACAAAGAAGAGAAGACAACATAACTTAGGGTGAAGATGAAGGGAAAAATGCGATTGATGGGCTATGTTTAAAAACTTCTCTATTTACATTTGCATTTGGTAGCCTTTTGGTGTACTTAGGGTGTAAATGATGTAAAAACATTTTTAAATCGTTAAGCAAGAGATGTGAAGATGTTTTAAGCACAAGCTACAGGATCAGATTCAGTCTATGTAAAGACGTCGCTTCTTTAGGACATTGGGTGTAAAATGTAGTTGTCAAAAATATATGGAATTGTTGGGAGAGAACTATCTTGTTGTATAATTGCTATGCGTAGAGTAGAGAACTTACCAATCAGAGGTAAAACGGGAAGATATATAAATATTTGCTATGAGGGAAGATTATGCCAAATTTGCAACGTTAAAATCGAAAATGAAATCGATCGTATTACCGATTGTTCGCTATAGAGTGAAACACGAAGAAAATACTTACCCAATTTCTATATAAAAATCCAACTTTAGAAAAATGTAGAGATCCTTTATACACAATAATTCTAGTAATTTTCTGATGACTAATTAAGCAATATTTGTTTTAATCTCCTTCAAGATTTAAGAAACCATTTTACAGCGACGCCTGCTACATATAGACTTTAAATCAATATCGCTACCCTTAAATCCGTGTTTTTGGATTACTTTGTAGTATATACTTTTATCTCAACCAATTCGAAAAATGCAGTAATGGTGAATGTAATGTATATTACTTGTTATAGATATGATGCTCGTTTGGTATGCACTATAACATCTTTTTGTACCGCATATATATATATATATATATATATATATATATATATATATATAGAGAGAGAGAGAGAGAGAGAGAGAGAGAGAGAGAGAGAGAGAGAGAGAGAGAGAGAGCGTGGTATCGCTGGATAGTGGACAAGAATTCAAGTAACAATAAAACGAAAGATATTAATTTTACGTTTAAATCTAATAGAATGTGTACTTCACTGTGGCCTTTGAAAACGAATTAATTGAGGATCTCAGAGACCTTCTTCACTACGATTCTCGTCTGTTCCCCTTCCCCCAAGAAGACCGATAGAGTTTGGAAAGGTTTAAATCTCGATATTTCTTTTTCATGCACTATTAGCCCAATGCATTCACTCTGTCAAGGACGGCACTATTTTGGGAAACACATAGTTGACATTTTTCTGCTTTGATAGTTTCTCTCATATTTTTTTCTTTCAATCTATTTTTGTATCTTAAATCTATACATTTGTGTTCAAATGGTTTTCGAATAATTTTTTCAGATCTTTCTTTTCTTTAAATGTGTTTTCGTCCTGAACAGCAAATAATTGGTTAATTCCATGCAAATTTTAGTCGCTGGGCAAATAATTAAAAAGCTATTAAACTCCCAAATCGAAAATAATCTTTAACTTTAACAACAATGGCAAAAAGAGAACATTCGAGAAATTTAATTATTTTTTTTTTGCTGTGGTCATCTTAGATAACCCAAAGTGTTCCAAATTCTGTTTCGCATTGACCAAATAGCCAGTTTTAACACCGTTAGGAAAAGACGATGCCATTCAGATTAACTTTATAATTATGTTTTTTTGAGAGTTGGATTACTAGGTAATATTACTGACTTTTTTTGCCGAATGCCATCAGTGCCCTTAAAACGGTTTGCATCTTAAAAAGCTATGCAAAGAGATATTTTTTGTATTTAATTCTCTCTGAATCAATTAAGTCTCATTTTTGGCTCACTGTTAGAAATTAAACCAGTGACATATTAGTTCATTGTGCCTAGACAAACAGTAATGTACAGGATTAGTAACGTTGTCACTAGGCCCATGTATTTATAATTACTGTGCATCGTATCTTGCATCAATTTACTTTACACGTGACAAAAAGGGTGTGCATGAGCCTGAATCCAAATTTCAATTGCGCATCTTTTGCAGCAAGCATTCGTTATCCTAGTGGCATTTGTCAGAATTACCATAATGATAATAGGCAGTTAAAATTAAAATGACCCTGGAGCAATTTAAGTCACTATTATTGAATACACTGTACCAACAAATTGAATGACGAAGGAACATTGAACTTTGAACGTGACCTAAACTAAACTCTTCGGGCTCTTGCTCAGTTTTAACACAATAGTAGTAATAGGGGATACCGTAGCCTCAATGGAAAATCCAGTCAAAAAGTGCTTGGGATACTATAGCCTCAAGATTTATAGCCTCAAGGGAAAATCCAGTCAAAAACAGCTTAGTGTACTATAGCCTCAAAACAGCTTGGGATACTATAGCGTCAAGGGAAATTTAACATAGTGGGACTATATAGCCTCAAGGGAAATATAACATGGGAATATGATGGGTATAGGGGACTGTAGAGGGACAAGGGAAAAAAAGGGTGGCAATGAAAGCTACTATCTTTTCGAGACCTATGAGTGGCCCTGAAAAGGACCGTTATGTGTAATGTTAACGTTGTCTTGTTAACACAGAGGACATCTCACAGATCTTCTTCTCTTCCTTAAACTTCTCCTTACTGTGGGTCCATAGAAGAGAACTCTCTTCAAGCAACCTTGTCTTTCCACATAGACTCTTCTCTTCCAATAGGCTGTCTCCGTCCTATGAATGACACTCCATGATGATCTGACATACATGGGTATGTCAGTCCTAAACAGCATGCTAGACACAAGGGTTGACGATTCAACGTTAGTCCACATCTTGTGATGAGAACAGGTGAAGCGAATGCCGTGAACTGCGGTTATTTATAGGGGAAGAGCGGATTGAAACGGATTGAGTGTATCGACCAATCCAAACACGCGTTACAAAAGTCAGGCACAGCCATCCAATCGGAAGAGAGCGGTCTGTGACGTCACCTTTTCTATATAGAGGTACTAGCGTCTGTGCGCAGTCAATCGATGAGACAGAGTTGTCAATCATGGCGGACAGTAAGAAGACGATGAATTGGAGTGAGTCAGGAGTAGAGACAGCAAGTCATGGGCCAACAGTGACTACTAAAGTCATGACAAATCTACATCCAGAAGAAGTTGATTTTAACTGGGATATTGTGGATTTTTTGACATCGCAAGAATTTATTCCGGAACCTTCGTTGCCTTCTGTATCTTCTTATGGACACGTCGATGATTTTAAGCAGAGACAAAAAGAAGAATTGGAGAGATTTTTACAACAACAGAAAGTAGAAGAACAAGCTTTTCTTATGCAACAGCAGGAAGAAGAAGCAAGAAGGAAACACCAGGAAGAAACAGTAGCAGCAGCAGCAACAGCAACAGAGAAGAATGAAGACCAAGGACAGAAAGAAAATACTGAAAATCAAACGGTCACGACGGTACTTTTAGATATTTTAGCTGAGTTAAGGAGTCTGAAACAAATGTATCAGACTTCTTTATCACGACCGAAGAGAAAAAGACCTTCTCGAGCGAAACAACCCGATCTCTCTGTGACTACGTCTACCTTACCACCGTTAGTGATTTCTACCAAATCATTGACAGGAACCACCAGTCCCGAAGTAGGCCTTGGCCGTGGCAAAGGCTTAAGACAGCTCAAAAGGATTTCGTCCCGTTTCTGAGTTTGTTTTGTTTTAAACACACAAAACACCAACGGTCCTTTTCAGGGCCACTCCAATTCTTTCGAAAAGAAATACTATTTCAATTGCCTAATTCAATGAAAACTCAAAAGTCCTTTTATATATTTTTTAAAATCCATGATGTACGTGTGAGTGAAGGAATGTGTGAGTGTAGGTTCTTATTCTATCAAATCAAAACCAAGAGACACTTACGTTTTTTCTCTCTGGTGTATTCTAGTACAAACGTTACAATTCAATATCACAACATAACATAACACAAGACCATTTTTAAAAAGTTCATAAGTTTTCTTCTGTTTCACTCTTTCTGTTTTTTCATTTTCTTTACTGTCACACGTTTTTCTTTTTCTTCTTCCTCTTCACTTTCGTTTCGTTTTCTTTTCTTGTCTTTGTGAACGTGTCGGGGTTCTTCCTTGGGGGAGGGTACCTCTTCCTCCTCCTCCTCCTGTTCAGAATTACTTTCCCCCTCCTCCTGTTCCTGTTGTTTCTTAGGGCAGTTTGGAGACCAATGTCCTTTCTCTTTACAATAATAACAGGTATCTTGACTTTTGTCTCTATTGTACCCTTTTCTGTTTTTGTCACGGTCTGAACATTCTGTAGCCCAATGTCCTTTCTTCTTACAGATATAACAAGTATCTTGACTTTTATCTCGATAGGAAGGAGAGTAGGCTGTCGGCTGGTCTGACGAAAACTTTCGTATGACCCCACGTAAAGCTCTAATGAGAAGTTCTACTTGTGTAGGTTCTTCCATCGTTCTGGTCAATGTGAGAGTGAAATGAATACTGAATCGTTAGACACTGGCCTTTATATATATATGCACGGATCGGACATGAATATATAGGGGTTATGGTCTTTAAATGGTAGTCATTTGACTTTTTGCAGACAAGATGAAAAGGCCGCATTATGCTGTGGAGAAAGGAAAAGACAGTAAGAGACAGAAACGTAATGTATCGCCTAGTACAGTAGCTGAAGTCTTGGCTCAAATTCATGCCAGTGATTTTGAAGATGACATGAGTGAGCCCGAATCTACACCTAAGCAATCGACGTCCAAGCAAAGTACACCAACCTTAGTAAACCCTGAAAATTACTATCACATTCGAGAGACGGAAAAGCGTTCCTCTCGAAAATTTAGAACAACGGCTTACACGTATGCCGTAAAGTTTAAAGATTTCAAGTCCAAGGTACCTTTGGAGAATACAGACGGGTTCATTACTGAGGTGTGGGATTCTGTGTTAACTGCATTGAAACAGCAATGTCAAGCCAAAGAAGACGATCGCTTGAGACTTTCTATTCATCACGATAATTTAAAGTCTCCCGTTTGGATCGAGTTTAGCAGTCCATCAGAACTGACACCTTCCAAAGTCATTGACAAAATTCAACATGTGCAGCAATCCAACGACAAGTTTCACATTGACGATGGAAAAGCCACACTGTTCATGACCCACGTGTGTCTTCCCCAGGGGACCGGACGATGCAAAAAAGTGTTATTGGTGGACAGCCTTCGCAGCATGAAGCGAAGCCTCGTCCAAATTAACAATCCTCAAGACCAGATGTGTTTAGCCCGTGCTGTCGTCGTGGGACGAACGTATGTCAACAAGAACGACACGGTAGAATGGAAAAGAGCCTGGAAAACTATTCGACAATCGGACCGAGCCAAACAACGAAGTGAAGCAGAACTCCTGTTACAGCAAGCGGGGATATCCAAAGACACTCCTTGTGGCATTCCAGAAATGCAACAATTACAAGACGTCTTGTCTCCACATTACACTTTGAAAGTACACCCTCAAGAAGTGCGTGGACAACTTTTGTTTCGAGGCCACGATTTCAAAGACGGAAAATACATTCATGTCTATCATCACGATGGTCATTTCGATACCATTACCAGTATCACTGCATTCCAGGGATACGGTTACTACTGTGAAAAATGTGATTATGGTTATAACAATCGAGAACAACACAAACATTGTGGATCAAAATGTGAGGGATGTTTAGCCTCACAACCTTGTCTGGACCAAGGACAAGAAAGAGTGCATTGCCCTGTGTGTCAGCGCACTTTTGTCAGTCTTACCTGTTACCAACAACATTTGAAGATGCAAGGTTCACAGCAGAAAAGTGCTTGTCAGCTTTTGAGATTGTGCCCTACTTGTGGACAAGGCATACGTACCAATAGTGTTAAGTTACACGTTTGTCGAGGGAAGAAACGATGTCACATTTGTCACCAAATCGTGGACTTGGAACACGAATGCTTCATTCAAAAATACCAACCCCAACCAGAAGATACCCAGAAGAAAGGGAATTTTATCTTTTTTGATTTCGAATGCATGCAAGAAACTGGCATTCACATTCCCAATTTCTGCGTAGCTCACCGTGCGTGCGAGCAGTGCATCCAAGAACCTATCTTTAGTTATTGCCCTTACTGCAGCAAGATTCCTGGAGGACGTGAAAAAATCTTTCGAGGGTCAAATACGTTAGCCAAGTTTGCCCAATGGATCCTTAACCCCATTGACGAAACGTGGAGTCCAGAAGACATCGAACGTTACGGCAATTGTCATTGCCATGCCACGGTCATGGCTCACAATTTCTCGGGATACGATGGGCAATTTCTGCTCAGATACTATACGGAACAAAGTACCGAACGACCCCAAGTGACTTTAAATGGAGCTAAAATCATTTCTATGCAAGTAGGACAAGTACAGTTTAAAGATTCGATGTGTTACTTGGCCATGCCATTGAGTCGCATGCCTAAAACGTTTGGAATGACAGAATTGGCTAAAGGTTATTTTCCACACTTTTTCAATACCGAAGCCAATCAACATGCCGTTCTTCCCCATTTGCCGGAGGCTGACGACTACGACCCTGACAACATGCGTACCGAACAACGAGAAGCTTTCTTCGCTTGGTACCAGACTCACGCCTCGGACCCTTTTGACTTTCAAGAAGAAATGTTAAAGTACTGTCGATCTGACGTGGACATTTTACGACGTTGCTGTGGAAAATTTCGAGAATTGTTCATGGAGTACGGAGGGATCGATCCTTTGAAAGAAGCTTGTACCATCGCCAAAGCGTGTTCCTTAGTGTACCGAAAACGCTTTATGCCTGAAAATACTCTAGCTGTCATCAGTCCTCAAACGACGAACTTTGTCAAACGTCAATACTCGGTCAAAGCCCTGCGCTGGCTTCATTACTTGTGCGACAAGGAAGACAAATGGATCCAACACGCTCGCAACGGAGGAGGCGAAAAGACCATCGGAACGTATTCGGTAGATGGTTGGGACTTAGAAAACCCTCAGATCGTGTACGAGTTTAATGGATGCTTATTTCACGGATGCCCTATGTGCTACCCTCAGCGTAACACCAAAAATCAGTTTTTACAACGAACCATGGAAGACTTGTACCAGACCACGTGTCAGCGACGTTTGAAGTTAGAACAGCAAGGATACCAGGTAGTGGAAATGTGGGAACACGAGTACGATCTGCGTTTGAAAACCGATCCCGAGTTTAAACGCATCGTAGAAAGTTACAAGTGGGTGGACCCCCTGAACCCTCGGGATAGTTTGTACGGAGGACGAACGAATGCTACGTGTTTACTGTACCAGGCGGACGAGGAGAAAGGAGAAGAAATCAAATACTTGGACGTGTGTTTGTTGTATCCTTACGTGTGCAAATATTGTCACTTTCCCGTAGGGCATCCAGAATTGATGACAGAACACATTGATTTGGACCACATTCGACAGTACGAAGGATTGATCAAGTGTAAAGTCTTACCACCCACAGACTTGTACCATCCCGTTTTACCTCACCATTGCCAAGGAAAACTGATGTTTCCTTTGTGTCGCACATGTGCCGAAACGTGCAACCAAGACCAACCTTGTCATCACACTCAGGAAGAACGTGCCTTGACAGGAACGTGGGTGAGCGTGGAATTGTTTAAAGCTCTGGACCTGGAATATCAACTGTTAGAAGTGTACGAAATTTACCACTTTCCCAAAACACAACAATACTGCAAGGGCGACGAGAGACAGAAAGGTATTTTTGCAGACTACGTGGATGCCTTTTTAAAACTAAAACAAGAAGCTAGTGGCTATCCTTCCTGGTGTCACACTCCCGAAGACCAAAAGATATTCAAAGAAAAATATCGGGAGCAGGAAGGTATCACTTTAGACCACATCGAGAAAAACGAAGGAAGGCGGTCGTTTGCCAAAGTGATGCTCAATTGTTTGTGGGGTAAAATGGCACAACGTCCGTCTTTACCCAAGACGGAGTATTTGTCCGAACCGTCTCGCTACTTCCAGATGATTCACGACAAAACCAAAGTCATGAAACACGTGGACGTCATTCGTGAGGACTTGATCTTAGTCAATTACGAAGAAGAACTAGACTTTGTAGAAGCCGACAAATTTGGAAATGTCATCATTGCGGCTTACGTGACAGCCCACGCTCGCTTAAAATTGTACGAAGTGTTAGAACTGTTAGGAGATCGCGTGTTGTATTTTGACACAGACAGTTGCATCTACATTCACCGACCGAACCAGTGCAACCCTACCATCGAAGGAGACCGTTTAGGAGCCTGGACCGATGAACATCCCGACGACAAGATTCTAAGTTTTGCAAGTGGCGGTCCTAAAAATTACGGCTACGAATACCGAGACCCCCAAGGAAAAATGCACACCGAATGTAAAGTAAAGGGATTGACTCTTAATTATCGCACCAGTCAAGTGGTGAACTTTGACGTACTACAAGAAGCCTTGCAGTCGGGACAGGATGAAACGTTTCAAGTGACTACCCACGAACCGCACAAGATTGTCCGTTTACCCACACACCAAATTGTTAGCCGACCTTTGGAAAAAGTCTATCAAATCGTGTACCAAAAGAGAGTACGACTTCCCAATCACTTCACTCTCCCGTACGGTCACGTCAAAATTGGGCAGCATATAAAAAGGGATATCGTCCAAGACCAATAGTTCATTTATCACTACAACGACCAAGCGAAAAGAAGATGAATCCATTTAAACAGACATCATTCAAATTTGGGAATTCTCAAGTGGAGTGCGATGCTAAACCTTGCGATTGTAGTGATGCCAGGCTCTGTGACGTTAGCGATTCAGCAGGATATCGTAGGAACTTTGCTATGACTACTACCCCTATATCTACCCTGGAAAGTGATGCTGTGCGTGTCAAACCTGAGGGATGCGAAAGCGGTGCGTCACGTTATCGTGGACTCCTAGGAATTTCACCGTACCTACATCGAACTGAAGTGAGGAGAGTCGAATATTCGTTCCCGACGAGTTTGCCTGAATACTGCCACTTTAAAAGTCGATTCCAAACCTTCAAAGATAAATGGCCAAAATATCTGCCTGGACCAACTCCTGAAGAATTAGCCAGAGCTGGATTTTTCTACTTGGGCGAAGGAGATAAAGTCAAGTGTTTCAGTTGTGGTGTATCCATTTACGAGTGGGAACATAAAGATTCCGCTTACCTGGAACATGCTCGATGGTCTCCGAATTGTCAATACCTACCTTTAGTGGGACCTAGTGATTGGAAGTGACACTACTACTCCATGTCGTGTAACACGCCTAGACCAGTATATAATATAAAACATTATATTCAAGGATTACCCTACGAATTGCAAGAGAAGATCTACAAGGACGTTTGGCAGGGTCTTGCTAAAGAAAAATCGCAATGGGTGACTGTAGAACTTTTGTGTCGTGAAATTCACAAGAGGAAAGTGACAAAAATTAACCGACGTGTTAGATTTCTCTGGATCAAGGGTATTTTTTTGCTCTGTTACCAATTTACTACGTTTACCTCTGAAGATGCTTTGATCCTTCTTAACCGTTACCCTGAATGGCAGTGGGACGAAATTACACGTTATATTAATCACTTTCGCTTTTTGAGCAAATTTAATTCTGTGTTTAATTCTGGGTTGAATCTACACTGATGATCTTCGACCTAAAGAAGTATAAAAGAGAACGACCATGCCACAACCTTTATCATTGGTGATCCAACAGATTCCGTGGAAGGATATCAATGAGAAGATTCACACGGTGAAAGATTATGAACACTTATTACAAGAACTATACCCTATGAATTGGGGTCGACGTGTCGTGTGTGTTTTAGTGACTTGCTTTCTGGGATTTCGTTTACCTGCCGATTCCTTGTGGACACTTTACGAACACTACCTATCAAAAAAATAAGACAGTATGGTGGTTCCTTTAAATGTCCACGACAGACTTATTCTGTTCAAAGCCTTACGCTTTCATCTGGATACGTCTCGACCTTTCCAAGAAAAAAAGATTCGTCAACTTTTACGTACGGAAGCAGTGTACGAAGATGTGTGTGTAGCTTGTGATTTACACCCTCATTGGACAGATGTACGTGACTGGAAAAGTTGGGATTTTGAGGCTTGGACAAACGAAGTATCCCATTATGCCCAAGCGTTGTGTTCCTAAAATGCATCGTCGTGTGAAAAAAGTCACTTTTAATCCTGTGTTAGTAACAGTACCAGAAAAAGAAAAAGAATCTATCACCCAAGACAATCCTTCTGTTCAAGACAGAACTGTCATGGACATTCCCCCACAAAGACCCTTTCGAGAAGACACCTATGTGACTGTACCCACTGTAGAGGAGACTATAAGAACATTACATACTACCTCTAGGACACCTTCGTTACCCAAACCACGTTGTACAGTGACTTGTTTATATTCCACTTTGATCGTTTGCCTAGGTATTTTATTCCTGTATTTATCCATTTGGCTTTTATGTTTTCGTGTTGTTCAAATTTAAACATGCATTCAAATAAACGTGTCTTGAAAAAAGTATAAAAACCTCTTGTCTTGTCTGTTTTTGTGTCAATACTGACATACCACTACACGACTATGGCTCACTCTACTCTTTCTACTACTCCTTCCTCCTCCACATTCAAAGTCATTGACGAACACTTAGATCAGGCTAGTTGGAAAGCCTTGTATCTTCGTCATCCTTTTAACATGTTAATTGCTGGACCGAGCGGTTCAGGCAAAACCGAATTTGTCAAACGTTTGATCGAACATAAACATCATTTGATCGATCGTCCACCTCAACGCATCGTGTGGTGTTACAAAGAGTGGCAATCGGCATACAGCCTCTTGCAAGAAAGTCAAGGTGATTCCATTGTGTTTGTAGCAGGCATTCCTAAAGAAGACGAGGGGATCGTGTCTGACCCTAGTCAAACTCATTGGGTTATTTTTGACGACATGTTAGGAGAAGACGAAGAAGAAATTAAACTGTGGTTTACACGTAAAGGGCATCATCGTAATGCCAGTGTCATTTACATTACACAAAATTTATTTCAACAAAGTAAAGCCCATCGTACCATTAGTCTCAATGCTCATTACGTGGTCTTGTTTAAAAGTCCTCGAGATAAATCACAAGTGCAAGTTTTAGCCAAACAGTTAGGAACACCTTGGCTAACTCATGCGTACGATGATGCCACTCAAACGCCACACGCCTATTTACTCGTGGATTTAAAACCCACTGCCCCTGATTATTTGCGATTTCGTACCGATTTGTTTCACGACTGGTGTCAAGACGGAGGACCTGTCGTGTACACGTCCTCCTCGTTGACATAACACTATGAAGCACTAAAAAATCTATAAAAACCTTGGGTTACTTTGACCTGGTCTCATACATCGTCAACATGACGTCCCTTCAGTCTCATCTTCCGATCAAATTGATTCGTGCCTTGTACGGCATCAGTCGCGAGAAAAATCCACAAAGACGTGCTCACGTCTTAGAAGCCAGTCTCAAAGAAGTCTTACGATGGTTTACGGTGACAGCACGTCAAATACTGCAGGGCATCATTCACATTCCACATCAAACCAAACGCTTTTTTGACAGAAACAAAGTAGCCTTGACGCAACTGGCCAATCCTCGCATTGACACTCACACCAAAAAGCAAATCATATTGAAACCTGGAGGTAGTGGTTCTCTAGGAGGTGTCATCATTCGTTCCCTTTTAAAATGGGATCCCAATACTCCCAAAGTTCACCCCAAGAAGAAAACAAAAAAAGCCAAACAAACCCCTAAGAAAAAGAACAAGGGTACCAAGACCAAAGCACAGAAAAAGAAAAGTCCACAGAAAAAAGCGGTCACCCGCAAAAGAGGCACTTCGGCCAGGACACAACCTTACCTTCGTCAACCACGACCTGTAAGAAAAGATCTACAAGGACGTTTGGCAGGGACTACGTTGCCAGTAGCCTCAGGGGCTGCCACTTCTCCGTTGCGGGTGATGCCAGCCAAACCCAATTTGACACCCGTTTTTCCTAATTTGATGAAACATTGGAAATCTGCGTCTCCCAAAACGTCTCCTCCACCGGAGACACCCTCGTCCACATTAGCGTCAGTAGCAGCTGCTCATAAAGTACCTGCCCCCAAAGTCAAAGTCCAAGAAAGATCTGGCATGTTAAAGAGTTTACTAGATTTGTCCAAACAAGAACTGTCCCGATTGAGTCCATTGCGAACTCCTTCACGACGTGTGTTACCTGCCATGAAGTTGATACGACGCAAAGATAATCAGTGGCGACGCATTCCAGTATAAAAATATGACTTGAAAACCACGACGTCAATCAGTATTTTTTCTGTATCACTGATGAACACTCAAGGATGCCTCCTCAAAAACGTGCACACCATCACCCTCGACGTTCTACCGTCCAAAAAGGAAAAGGAAAAAGACAATCTCGTCATCCTACCAAACGCTCAAAAACCAAACAACGACGTCCTCCCGTAAAAAGACACAGTCATCCAAAGAAAAAGAGAAGTCATCAAAGGGGAGGCATATTTATTGGTCTTATTAAAGGTATGCAGAAACTAGACAAAGCAGCTAATAACCGAACTGGTATCTTTAGCCCTGCTTTTGAGGATTTAGCGAAGCATGCCGTTACCTTTTGGAGAAGCCAATAGAAAAAAGAAGATAAAAGAGGGTGTGTATCAAGTCTTTGACATCAGTGTATTTCTGGAACGAACAAGCAAAGATGTCACCTCGCAAAAAACATTCTTATTCGCCCCACAAAGGAAAGAAAAGGAAAGGACTACCTCCACGTTTAGCCAAACACGGAGACGTGTTGTCCGTCCTGTCCAAAGCCTCTCCACCCATGCGAAAACAAATCATTAAAACAGCCTCCAAAGATGTCATCGATACCGTGTGTGAATGTTGTTTGAATGTTTTGAAAGGCACGATACCTTTGTCTCCACACCAGAAAAAATGCTTCGCCAAACATCGACACGTTCTTCGTCAAATGGTTCAAAAGAAAATATCCGTCCGTCAAAAGAAAAAGATGTTGGTGCAACGCGGAGGATTTTTACCCATTCTTGCTCCTATGTTGACAAGCTTAATACCAGGTTTGATACAAGGGATGACCCAAGGGTTAACTCAAGGAATGGGTAGAAGATAAAAGGACCCTATGGAGCACCACAATCTCAGACATAACCTTTGAAAGCCCATGGAAGGACGAAAACTAACTTTGGTTCCTTACAAACGATGGATGGAATACCATCATTGGCAAGAACAACGAACCCCCCATTTACCACCCAATCCCAATTTGGCTGAGATGTCGCAATTACAACACGAATTGCAATCCTTGATCCATCGCCACGATTTATCCGAAACCGAAAAATCACAAAAGTACGGTCAACTCTTGAAACGGCTACAACTCTTTCATCAGAAAGCTGTGGAACAAACAGCTCAACCCACTTTGTCCGATTTTAAGGCTCTAATGAATAACCCGTCACCCTCACCCTCACCCTCTACAGCAGTTAAAACAGACGTTACCCCACCATTACCCAAGGAAGAAGAAGAACCCCATGATCTCTTTCAAACACCCACTGCTACTCCCATTTCGAGTAAGATTGCCGCTTCCTTATTAACCCCTTCCCCCACTCCCCCACGAGAAGAACTCAAAACTTGGGTTAAAAAGATGATGGCTACTCCTTCTTCGACAGATGTGAAAAAGAAAGAAAGGAAACCAGAAGTGAGAAAAGAAAAGAAGGCCAAAGAAGCTATCCCATTACCTCCGCCACCACCATTACCCTCGACGTCAACTCCTGTGGCACATCGGACACGTAAAACCGTTTCCAAACAACCCGCATTTCGTCCCACCCAAAGCAATATCCTCGAAGAGTGGGTACCTTATTAACAAAAACCATGGAGAAGGTATTAGCCAGCATTTACTACGATCCAGCTCACCCTGCAGGTTACGGAGGCATTCAGAAATTGTATCGTGCTGCCAAAACTCGCCTGAAAAAGCTCCGTTTACCAGCAGTACAACGATGGTTACAAGAACAAGCGACGTACACTTTACACAAACCCATTCGACGAAAATTTCACAGAAGTCGCACTCAAGTGGAAGGCATCGATCATCAATGGCAAGCCGATTTAGCTGATGTCTCTCATTTAGCCACCTACAATCGTGGCTACAAATATTTGTTTTGTGTCATCGACGTCTTTTCTAAATTTGCCTGGGTCGTACCATTGACATCCAAATCGAGCGGAGAGTTAGTACGAGCTTTGCAACTGGTGTTGAAACAAAGTGGTCGTCACCCTCTTCGATGGCAAACCGACAAAGGTACCGAATTTCTGAACCAAGCTTTCCAACGAGAATTAAAAAAACGTGACATTCATTTTTTCACCACCGAAAATCCTGAAACCAAAGCCAGTATCGTGGAACGTTTTCAACGTACCTTGAAAGAACGCATGTGGAAATATTTTACGCATCAACACACTCTCAAGTACATCGACGTCTTACCACACTTAGTCCAAGCCTACAATCAATCTTACCATAGAAGCATTGGACGTTCCCCACAAGAGGTGACACCCGACAACGAAGTGACTGTTTTTGAGCGTCTGTTTGGCACGTCCCGGACGAGGGCTGTCCCCAAGAAAGGTAGAGAAGTGTTAATTCCGGGAGATTGGGTACGCATTGGCAAAACCAAACGCACTTTCGACAAAGGTTACTTACCCAACTGGACCACCGAATTGTTTCGTGTTACTGGACGAGTGCGTGATCGTCATCCTACCGTCTATAAATTGGAAGACATGAACGGAGAAGTATTAAAAGGAACATTTTACTTGCCTGAGTTACAACGTGTTACCAAAAAAGAAGACGACGTGTACGACATTGAAAGCATTCTCGAACGAAGAACCCGTAAAGTAGGAAAACGTCGTGTCAAAGAAGTCAAAGTACGTTGGAAAGGATATCCTCCTAGTTTTGATTCTTGGATTGACGCTGCCCAAGTCATCGACTATAAAAAGAAGTGACCATCATGCCCTTCAATACAGCTTCAGCAACCACAGTGACTACTCCTTCACCCACGTCATCTCTGCAAGATTTACAAAAGCAACCCTTGTGGGTGTGGTGTGGAGAACGTGTCCCTAAAACGCAAATCGTTTTTTTCTGTCAAATCTTTGTGGTATATTGTGTCATTGGTGCAGCCATTGCTAATTTGAGTTTGCAACAAGGAGACAAACAATTGTGGACCATTTTACTCAGCAGTTGCATCGGGTATCTTCTTCCCAATCCTTCCCTGAAATACTCTTACAACGGGAACAACAGTAACAATATTGGGAGTCTGGCGGCCAACGTTAGTCCTTCTCCTGACAGTCACCCTTCCAATCACAATCCTCTTTTAGATACTCCTTTAACCTCGAGTGACTCCTCGGACAGAAGAACATTGGAAATATGAACAACACTATTAACCAATTTTACTTAACGTTACCCAGTGACAGTTCCATGGAGGTGTTTCCTAACAACACATTGTGTTGTTACACGTCTAAATTACCTCAAGCCATGCATTTGGATCAAGATGATCACTGGGAAGCAGCTTTAGTGGAAATAATACACCCGACACAAATCAAAAACATCGTCGAAAATCAAAACTTTTTCACAGTTGAAGTGTACGACAAGCAATTGCAACAAGCCTTAGATGAACGAGGTATCACTGGCATTGACAACAAGAAATCAGATGGACCCACAACTAAACAACTGTCCACTCATGTGTTGACCATTCCTGCAGGCTACTATTTTAGCGGTCAACATTTAGTGACTACGATTGCAAGCAAGTTCAATGTTGTGTTTGGTAAACCCCTGGACAAAATCAGAGAAAGTGTTACCTTTGAGTACATTAAAGTGGCTCGCCGCTTCATGATCAAATTTTCAGAGAAGAAAATAATAGCCATTACCTTTTGTCCTGAATTGTTTGATATCTTAGGTGGAGACCTCAAGATGCTCCCGAACAAAAAAGAAATACCAGGCATATCCAGTAACTTGGATTTTACCAAATATTTTCGATCCCCTGTAGAAATGAACCAAGGACTCAATTTGATGTTTGTGTACTCCGATGTGGTGGAGTACAACGTGGTAGGACACACCTCTGTACCGTTACTACGTGTCATTCCTTTCAAAGTAGATACTACTACCGCTGACGAGGAAGGTGGAAATACCTATCACGTTCACCGCGAATTTGTGCATCCTCATTATTTGCCCGTTAGTAAGTCGTATTTCGACAGTGTCAACATTACTATAAAAGGAGAACTAGGTCAAAATATTCCATTTACCAAAGGGAAAGTCACAGTGAAACTCCATTTTCAAAAACGATTCTCCAACAACTGAAAAAGTGATGTATCCTGTGTACCAAGGAGTCACTCGACAACGAGGACATGGTTTAGGAGATATGTTTAAATCAGCCTTTCGTTCCGTAGTCCCTGTTTTAAAGCCAATGGTGACACGAGGATTGCACACCTTAAAAGATGCCGCATTGACTCACGGCAAAGATTTTCTTTACAATGTTCTCATTGACAAACAAAACCCTAAAGAAGCTTTTTTGAGAGCAGGCAAAAATGCCTTGCTTCAAACGGGTAAAGAGATTTTGGGTCGACGAGAAAGTCCTATAAATGCTCTGAACGGTACCGAGTCTAACATTCCTACTTCCCTGACGACACAGCAAGGACAAGGTAGAAAGCGTCGACGAAGACACCCTTTCAAAAGTCTCCGTACCTCTAAAGTTCGAAAGACAAAGAAAAAAAGAACCGCTCGAGACTTAGACATTTTTGATTATTAAAAGTGAAGAAAAAAAACCCTAAAGAAAAATGATGCACCAAGAATCTTGTGCCTGTTCCAAGTCGGAACTGGATCTCTTTGCCATGCCACCCACGATGATGACCATGCAAGAAGCCCAATGGGTCGAATTTCATCCCGTCTCCTCTTTGACGGATTCAGCTCCCATCGAGTTTGAAATCAAAGGACAACCCGAAGATTACATCGATCTCCATAACAGTTACTTGTATTTGAAAGTGAAAGTAACCAAAACAGACAACACCAATCCAGAAGCCAATGATAGAGTAGCTCCTGTCAACAATTTCATGCATTCCTTGTTCAGCGATGTGGATTTGTACATGAATAACAAACTGATCAGCAGTAGCATGGATACTTACCCTTACCGAGCGTACCTCGAAAATCTCTTGACGTACGGAAAAGAAGCCAAGAACACTCATCTAGATGCTTGCGTGGTATGGAAACCTGACACCGCAGATAAGTTTAACGAGACAGGCTTGCCCGTACCAGCAGCTGCTGATGGCAGCGTTCCTGCCAATCCTCAGAATGAAGGTTTTAACGACCGTCGAAAGAAAATTTTGCAAGGACGTAGTTTAGAACTGTTCTATCGTTTGCATTTGGACATGTGGTTTCAAGAGAAGTATTTGCTGAACGGAGTAGATATTCGCTTGAGACTGAATCGAAGTAGTGCTGCTTTCCATTTGATGGCTCATGCCAACGAATACAAAACCATTATCCAAGAAGCCAGGTTATACGTGCGTCGTGTGGAAGTGTTACCTAAAGTGGGAAATGACATTAGTCACACCTTGAGCAGAACAACAGCCAAATATCCGATACGACGCGTGGAAGTCAAAACGTTCACCATTGCCGCTGGACTCCGATCTAAGATTGAAGATCATCTGTTCCAAGGACAGTTACCCAAACGTTTATTCATCGGTATCGTCAGCAATGCAGCCCTCAACGGTGCGCACAATATCAATCCTTTCGAGTTTAAGCACTGCAGAGTATCCAAAATCGAAGTCAGTCGCGATGGCAAAACTTTGTGTACCAGACCCTTCGAACCCGACTTTGGCGAACAGAAGAATTACTTGAGGTCGTACTTGTCGCTGTACCAAGCCACAGGACAGTTAGGAACCAACACCAGTCACGGTATTTCCTACGACGACTATGCAAGAGGTTACACGTTGTGGGCTTTTGATTTCACTCCAGACCAAGGCAGCGACGAGGGACATTTCCATCCTATAAAATCTGGGCAACTGCGTGTGGAACTTCAGTTTGCAAGGCCTCTTGAAGAAACGGTGAATATCATTCTGTATGCTGAATTCGATAATACCATAGAAATCAACAGTTTGAGAGAAGTCATTCTAGACTATTAGACATTATGGAAGACCCTTGTCCTTCTTTGAATAGTGGAGAATCCATGGAATGGGAGGTTACAGAAAAGCAGATCCCCAAGACCAAAAAGAAGAGGTAGTGATCATACAATCCAGATGGCCAGAACAGGAACAACAATTAGTGGCTTGTTTTGCACAACACTTGGAAGATACAATGAGGGACCTGATTAAAAAAGATTGTTATGGATGTCAAATCGATCATCCCAGTCAAATTCAACACGATAAATGTATGATGATGAGTCAAGAAGAAAAATTGGACAATTATCTGAACGAAGCTTGGAGTCTCATCTCCGAAGAAGCCGTGTTACTTCAGTGGTATAAAGGCTTACGTGATCATTCCTCTCCTCCATTGTTTGCTCGAGAAATCGATCGCATCGAAGCTCTCTTGGCCAAAAGTAAAGAGACGAAGCAAACCATCAGTTACTTGTCAGACCGTTTCAAACAAAAAGTCTGGATTGAATTGATGACTTATCATCACCTGTGAAGAAAGGAGAGAAAAAAGACAAGGCTACACAACAAAAAATGGATACTTGGGAACTTTATTATCTTTTGAACCGTAGTTCGTACACTGCTTCTTGGAATCCTGTGGTGTGTGCTAAAGATGAACTACCTCATCGCAAACCTCAAGAGAATCAAGCTTATGTCATCAACACAGATGACAGTCATCTTCCAGGAACTCACTGGGTAGCAGTCTACTTTCCTCAAGAGGGTTGTGCGGAGTATTTTGATTCGTATGGATTGCCTCCTTTCGAAGATGATATCATTGACTTTATGAGAAGAAATGCCCAGACGACACGATTTAATAATGTGAAATTACAAAGCACAGATTCTATGGTGTGTGGACAATATTGTATCTATTATCTGCATCATCGCAGTCTTGGATATTCTTTAGAACATTTAGTGACTTATTTTGATCGTCATTCGTCTCGAAACGATGACAAAGTAGATCGATGGTTTTGTGACCATTATGGTTATCTGTTGTCTTTAGCTAGGAAACGTAGTGTACATCAATCGCCCAATGACTTCCAACAGTGGAAATCTCAATTTAATTCACAACGTTGTCAACCATGTCAAAGATAATGTATTAGTGTTATGGAAGAAAAAAATGTTTGTTCTTTGAAAAAATTGTGTTTTGTGAGTTGTTTTGTTATTTGAATAAAAATGTTGTGTTTTGAAACCAAATAGTCTGTCATTTGTTTTACATTTGTATTCATATAAATGTTCTTTGACTTTTCTTTCTATCCCTCACATTAAACTATCTAAACGTTTCAAAAACCCTAAACCGCAGAGGGGTGTTTTCCATCACGTCCGCGCTTGAACCATATAAAGCAGGGGTAGTCTCCAGTCTGGCCATCCATTGTTTGACTCATCCTACTACGAAGATGTGCTCAAGACTAGCTAAGCTGAACGAAGCTTATGTCACTCTGCATCGTATCAGACACAATCTGATACCAAAGCCTGAAGAGATTGAGAATGTAAGAATGTTACAAGTAACGGAAGACCTCATAGAAGAACTCTTCAGAGAGGAAATTCAAAAAGAGAAAGAAGAATGGACTGAGAAGTATCGACTTCAAAAGCAGCAGAGAGAACAGAGAGAACAGCATCAGCAGCAGCAGCAACAGCAACAACATCAGCAGGAACCAGACAGAAGTTTTGTCGACTGTCGTGTGGACACGAAAGAGTTCTCTTTCTCTTTCCGAAGAAGCAGACCCTATCGTGTAGCCAAACGAGGACGCAATCTTAGACGATAAGAGATTGTCATCCTTCCTCGTACACACAAACACAAAAAAACAGCCCTTTTCAGGGCTACCCAATATTCTCGAAAAGAATTAATTATTCAATTTGCTTATGGTATGTGAGGAAGTTAGAAAAAAATTAGAAGTGAGTCTATAATCACTGTCTCTTTTTACTTTTGTTTTGAAGTGCGTCTATAAGCACAACGTATTTTTTCAAAATAACTTGTTCAATGTATAATTTATATGAGTCAAGTATAAAAGTGAGGGGTGTTTTCCATCACGTCCGCGTGTTTTGTTTTTTTTTTTTGGTAATGATAGGGATAATGTAAGTTTTTGGATCTAGGGGGTGTTTTCCATCACGTCCGCGCTTGAATTATATATAAAGAAGCACTCGTCAGTCTGGCTACTCATCGTTGGCGCATCAAAGAAGATGAGCAGAGTACAGAAATTAAGAGAACTTCAAATGCATCTGGAGAATGCTAGGCGTCTCCTGGACGAACTGGCTATGGAGGCCATAGCAGAGCAGGCCAAAATTGAAAAAGAAGAGGAGGAAAGAAAAAAGAAAGAAGAGGAGGAGAAGAAAAACCCCATCTTGCCTCACCGCATGATGAGACAGACTAGTGAAGTCAAGCCCATGGTGAGGACACCTTCACCACCAGAACCAGTTCGTCTACTACAGGCGCAACCCCCACCGCAACAATCACAGCCTCGACCGCAACAACTTCAGCCGCATCCACGGTTGCGGAATAGAGGCAGAAATGAAGAGACTTTCACTATCCCTCAAACAGAAGATTGGGATAGTGAAGCCACTCATTCTCCCTCTGCACTCCCAATCACAAGAGTGAATTGGGAGAATGATTGGAGTAGGAGATGTGTGTGTGGGGCTAGACCTGGGAGATGCCAGCATTAACCAGGTGCAATTTGAAGTTTTAAAAACAGCCCTTCTCAGGGCTACCCAAATAACAAGAAAAGAAATACTATGTCAATTGCCAATGGGTGTGAGAGAGGAGTAGTATGATTATAAACACTGACTCTATTTAGATGGTATATGGTGTAATTTTGGATAGTATATAATAGGGTGTGTTTTGGCTGCTTCCCCGTGTGTGTGGTTAGTATAGGGTGTGATTTTGGATAGTATATAGTAGGGTGTGTTTTGGCTGCTTCCCCGTGTGTGTGGTTAGTGTAGGGTGTGATTTTGGATAGTATATAGTATGGTGTGTTTTGGCTGCTTCCCCGTGTGTGTGGTTAGTATAGGGTGTGATTTTGGATAGTATATAATAGGGTGTGTTTTGGCTGCTTCCCCGTGTGTGTGGTTAGTATAGGGTGTGATTTTGGATAGTATATAATAGGGTGTGTTTTGGCTGCTTCCCCGTGTGTGTGTGGTTAGTATAGGGTGTGATTTTGGATAGTATATAATAGGATTTGTGAATAGTATCTAATATGACAAGTGAATGTAGGGGGTGTTTACTTTCACGTCCGTGCTTAAGATATATATACGCAAATCGTCGGTCCTTGGAGCCATTCAATTTTGAACACATCAAGATGAATTTTGAATTATTTATCCAACTCCGAGACAGCTGGTTTGGGATCCTTGATGCAGAATATCAAGTGGAAAGACTTGAGGAAGAATTTCAGAGTAACCATGGCTTTGTAAGCCAACTGAAATTAGCAAGAGATCTATTAGAAGGTATGATAGAGGAAGAAGACCAGAAATTAAGAAGACGTATTAAAAGAAAATATATAAGAATAGGGGACTTGAAGCAAGCACTTGATCATGTCATCAAAGTCAGGTGTTTTCTAGAAGAAACATTACATCTGATAGAGTGGGAATATGTGAAGTGGGGTCTAGACAGGCTAAAGAAAGCAGAAGCAATGATGAGAATGGCGATGGAAGAATAGGTGATCCAGATTAAAGAAAACTGGTCTAAGGAGAGAAAGGAAAAAAAGAACAAAAAGAAGAAAGAGGACTTTGATCTACTCAATCTAAGATGGATGAGAGTTCAGGAAAAGTTTAGAGCTATGGGACATCCTGACTGGATTCCCGAAGAAGAAAAGAAGAAGAAAACAGGAATCATTGGTAAAATCAAAAGGTGGTGGAACAATGGCAGAAAATAAATGAAGAAGAAGTATCCAAAGGCTCTTTTCAGGGCCACTCATAAGTCTCGAAAAGATAGTAGCTTTCATTGCCACCCTTTTTTTCCCTTGTCCCTCTACAGTCCCCTATACCCATCATATTCCCATGTTATATTTCCCTTGAGGCTATATAGTCCCACTATGTTAAATTTCCCTTGACGCTATAGTATCCCAAGCTGTTTTGAGGCTATAGTACACTAAGCTGTTTTTGACTGGATTTTCCCTTGAGGCTATAAATCTTGAGGCTATAGTATCCCAAGCACTTTTTGACTGGATTTTCCATTGAGGCTACGGTATCCCCTATTACTACTCACAATCTTCGGTGATATAATTTGAACACCTTTATCGATGACTTCCTTCTTTTTCATGATGTATAGGGTTATGAAAGTTTATTAGTTGGGTATATACGACTTAATGCTAAAATGGTTGATATGTATATTGTAGGAAGCCGCAATATAGTGGTTGGAGTGGAAGCCTCAAAGTCAATGAATTACATTGTGTAACTCAGAACAGATTGGATCGACTAATGCTGATCGTTTCTGGGCAAGGGACGTTTACGTACATCGCCAGGTAAATATAGTCTTTCATGTGTTGCTGTGCTGTCAAACATCTAATCAACTAACCAGCTTAATTTCTCTTTTATAAACGACAACGTGTTATATTGTATTTAAATTGCATACACACATCTTTAAACAAGTTAGGTTGTATTTACAATGCATACACATCTATACACAATTTAATTTGCATTTATATTGAACAGATTTAAAGAAAAACATTTGCCTCCTTACAATTGTCGTTGAATTATACACGTAACACCAACCATGGAAATCGTTTATATACCTACTACCTTCCTACCTACCTACCTGCACACACACACAGATACGCACGCATACACATACATACATACATACATACATACATACATACATACATACATACATACATACATACATACATACATACATACATACATACATACATACAATACATACATACATACATACATACATACATACATACATACATACATACATACATACATACATACATACATACATACATACATACATACATACATACATACATGGTGTTGTCCGTCGATTCGATAAGGACTTTGTCCTGTTCTGTGCTTGCGCAGGGGGCTCATAAGGCCAACCCATGCATAGAATGTTCATTTGCATAAGGAACAGGGGATGAGTGGGACATCACCAGGAGAGTTGGTGGCACGCGTTATTCTTGCTTGCTTCTTCAGCTCTGCAGCTTCTGTCCGGCTAGATTCGCGCAACTTGGAGCCTTTGTGCACACAGGAATGCCAAGTGGCTCGATCGCTTGATGTTTGCCCCCAGGATTCAGGGTTTATGTTGAACGCGTTCAATGTAGGTTTCGGTATTCGTGTATTATTCGAAGTATTTGGTGTATCAACGCCACGCCAGGAAAAAAAATTACTTTCAGATGGTCTTTGAAGCGTTTCTTCTGACCTCCATGGGATAGCTCTCTTTGCTGGAGCTCGAAATATAAGTGTTTCTTAGGCAGTCTGTCTCGCATGCGTACAACATGTTCTGCCTAGCGTAGCTGGGATTGCATCAGGTCGGTATAGATGATGTGGAGACCAGCCTGGAAGAGTACCTCAATGTCTGGAACTTTGTCCTACCACTTGATGTTGAGGACTTTCATGAGACTTGTGGTGTGAATGTAGTTCAGCTTCCTGGCGTAACGTTGGTACACCGTCCATATTTCGCATGTATAAAGTAGTGTGGGAGCACAAACTGGCCTGTAGACCTAGAGTTTTTTTTGGTCTGGATGCGGATGCGTCTTCTATTACAGAAGTTGGCATACACTCTGGCAAATGTTGCGATGGATCTGGCAATGCAAAGATTCAACTATTCGCAATAGTGACACACTGTGACAGCAGTGTTGCCAAGGTAGGTGAAGCGGTTCCCAGGTTCACAACGTTGAATTTTTACCATAAAATTGTCCAGGGGCCGGCTGATGCAAGACTTCAGTCTTCTTCGGTACTGATGGTGAGACCAACGCTTGTGCAGGAACTGGAGAACGTGTCAACGCTGCACTGCAAATCGGCTTCTGAGCCAGCACTGAGGAAAAACGAAATTCCTGATGGTGTCTGTCATAACTTTGGTTTTCGCCTCAACCCTACTAGGACTGAGTAATGTTCGATGTGTACGGTACCCGATGCCGATTCCAACCGCTCAGTCTCTGAAGGCATTAGTCAGCACGGTGGATGAACCTAGAATGAACAGTGTAGGTGCCAGAACACAACCAAGCTTGACGCTATTTGTTACTGGGAATGGCCAAGATGTTATTCCATTTTCCTGGACTTGTGGCTGCATGCCGTCGTGAAAATGTTGCACCATGCCATGGATATACATTTTCTTGGGCATCCGTACTTGGGCAATATCTTCCACAACCCTTCTCTGCTGAGAGCATGAAAGGCCTTTGTGAAGTCGACGTAGATTGAGAATAGGTTGGTGTCTTCCTCTTGACATTTTCTTGTACCTGCCTCGCAGAAAACACCATATTGATGGCCCCGCGTTCTTTTCGGAATGCACACTGGCTTTCTGGTCCATAGTCAACGTGAACAGTGAAGCAGTTCAGTGGGATTATGGCGAGAATCACTCTTGCAATTGCAAGTAAGGATACACCCCGGTAGTTGTCTCAGGCCCGGAGGTTCTCTTTGCCCTTATACAGGCGGATTATGGAAGCGTCTTTGAATTCCTGGGGGGATCGTCTCTTCCTGACATTTCAGTAAAAAAAAAGTTGATGGAGTCTTTCTATTAGGGTTGTGCCTCCTTCCTTGTAGACTTCAGCTGGGATGGGGTCTGAACCAGGTGCTTTACCGCTGAAGAGCAGACGTATCGATTTATATGTCTCCAGCAAGATTGGAGGGTCATGCAGTGCTTCATTGATGATCAGTTGGGGGAGACAACTGATGAATGCATCGTTAATGGCTGAACGGCGATTCAGGACGCTGTCAACGTGTTCAGTCCATCGTTGAAGTATATTTCGCTAGTGTGCTCCCGCTTGACTGAGAAGTGGGGATGATCTAGAGAAAGTAGGTCTATACACTTCTTTCAGGGTATTGTAGATGTTCTTCATGTCATGCTGGTCTACGTAGAACTGGATCTCATCAGCGTTGTTGCTCAGCCAAGTGTCTCTCATCTGACGAAGTTTCTGCAGTACATATCTGCGTCTATTGTTGTACGCATTGTTCGGGATGTTGGGCTAGGTTTGGAGGAGACGGTTATTCGCATCCAGCAACTGACCGATCTTGTCGTAGTTCTCATCAGACCAGTCTGTTTGCTTTCTGGTTTAGGGTCCACACGTGATTATTTGGTACTGATGCATTTCAGCTTGGTCATATTTAGTCGTTTTTGAGCTTTCATTACCTGTGGGCGTCTTTTAGGATGAATGCGAATGTTGAGTTTGGTGACGATGATGCGATGGTCTGTCCTGCAGTCAGCGCACTAGGACTTGGTCACAAGCACGTCATGTCTGTTTCTCTTCCTAACAATGACATAGTCGATGAGGTGTCATTGCTTAGAGCGAAGATAAATCCTTGCCGACCAGTTACGGGTAGAGAGGAGGAAGACATTTGTAATCAGTAGATCATGATCTGCGCAAGTGTGGAACAAAATGAGACCGTTGCAGTTACAGTGACCAACATCGTGCTTTCCAAGCACGCCAAGCCCAGGCAACGTGATCCAGCCTGCTCTTGCATAGAAATCGGCAAGAATGCAGAGCTTTCCTGCCATTGGAACGTCATCAATGACGGAGTAAGGATCATCAATCTCCCTTCACTTCATCTGGGTTGGTCATGTGTGAAGCATATCAACTGATGATGATAATGTGCTTTCTTCCAGACAAGAGTGGGAGTTTTATGGCCATATATGTGTCGTTCTGTTCTTTGGGATGTCCAGCCTATTTGCCAATTAGTGATGTCTTCACCAGAAAGCTGAAACCACCTTCACGACGCTCTTTACCTCGACCGCTCCAAAAGAAAGTATATCCAGAGCCCCTTTTCACACACTTCCCCTTTTAGTGCAACCCGGGTAAATCTCAGGGCAGCAATGTGGACGTTATAGCTGGCTAGTTTCTTTCCTATTAGCGCGGTTCTCCTCTGGGGTCTTTCCGCATCGTCTCTGTCAATTTCATGTGCCAGGTGTGTGAAGAACAAATACATACATACGCATCGTAATAGAGAAGGACTGTCCATGAAAAATGATTAACCTTCAGTATTAAATATTTTAAAAATTGCAAGAGGAATGTACAATCATTGCAAATGTGTATGCGTGAGGATTGTTATTTTCAGTTAATTTTTGGGGCACAATGTACATGTTCTGTGGAAAAGACAGATCTCAGTGCGCATGTTTACGTTTTTGACTAATTAATATTGATATGTTTGACTAATTAGGTTTAATTTGTTATTTAGTATTCTTGTCAACTTAGATCAAGGTTTATAAAATATGAATGTCATAGAGATAAACGATAGAATGGAAAATTGCATATTGGAAAATATATAGTCTTTATTTACATCCTATTATCTTGTTTTCCTATTATGCATTCTTATTTATTTCTACATTTTTCCTTTCTGTCTTTCTTTTAAATCAATAAATACTATTGATGTTGATTCTTGTTACAGTGGATTTGTGGGATCCATTTTACTTTGTTGCTACCAAATACTATTTAAAATATTATCACAATCATATGCAGTTTTTGCTTCCGCAGCATTTGTTTTTTTTTTGTTTTTTTCAACATTAAGTGCTGTATTGACGTCTTGATAAGATTTGGTTCAATTCGTTATTGTTACCATAGCTATCAATGTTAATGTTTGCTGTCTACCAAACCAGATATGCTGCTGATCCATAGTAACAAGTACCACAATAACCAGTCCGATCCATTCCTTCGATTTCGTGGACTACATCATCTTTGGTATTACTATCGTAGTGTCCTTGGGTATCGGAATCTACTATGCCCTTTCAGGAGGAAAACAACGGACCACGTCTGAGTATCTGGTCGGAAATCGACGTATGGCTGTACTTCCGGTAGCCATTTCTCTAATGGCTACATTCGAGTCGTCCATTATGATGCTGGGCACACCTGCGGAGGTCTATGTATATGGATTTCAATGGTTTATTGGGAACTTTGGATGGTTTTGTGCCAACATGCTGGCAATCAAGCTGGGGGTTCCTTTGATACACCCTTTACAAATTACTAGCTCGCATGAGGTGAGTGTTTTCAAAGTCAGACGCTTATGAGATGAGTGTTCGCAAAGTCAGACGCTTATGAGGTGAGTGCTCGCAAGGTCAGACGCTTATGAGGTGAATGTTCGCAATGTCAGACGCTTATGAAGTGAGTGTTCACAAGGTCAGACGACCGGCAGTTTAAATGCGATTGAAAGTCATGTTCTAAATCATATAATCTTTATGAAATATGAATTTAAACTTGGTAATATGTTAAAATGTTCCCAATCAAGACTAAAACGAAACCCACCATCCTTAATTATGTTATCTGGATATATCGATGTTGCTGATGAATAGTTGTTTATAAGTTTTTTCATTGTTTTATTTTATTTTCCTTGTTAGATTGGGATCTTTTTTCTTCTGTTTTGTTTTGTTTTAACATTTTATAATAATTGATGTTTTCGCAATGGGAAAAAATCTCAAGACTTTAAAATTATGAAACTTTTTCAATTAGAAACTCTGTTAATTAAAATATTGTGTTAGGTTTTCGCACCTAATAGCGCTTGCGCGTTATGATCCATGGGGCACTCAATATTTCTAAATCATTGTATTTTCTGAAACATATTTTTGAGGAGTACGTACCAAGATATGTTCTACAGATGTTTTTTTTTTACTCTCTCAGATTATTAAGCTACATATTGCTGGATTCAGCTGATGGGCCCTTTTCTTTTATTTTAGGAAAACGATAATCATTCAAAATCTTTACTTAGATCACAATATTTTAAAAAATTCTACCATCACTGATATCCAGATGGAAATAAGATCACTCGAATAATGAAGACCTGTGACAAGCAAAGGCTACATAGATACTTATAAAAATGCATACATACTTGGTGAAATTAGTTGTCAAATTTTTCTGATCATAAAAACATCAATGTACATACATACATACAAGTGTGCGTGCGTACATACATGCATACATACATACATACATACATACATACATACATACATACATACATACATACAAACATGTATACATACATACATACATGCATACACACACATACACACACACACACACACACACACACACATACACACATACATACATACATACATACATACATACATACATACATACATACATACATACATACATACATACATATTTACTTTTTATTATTATGTTTTATTTCTCTTTCAGTACTTTGAACTCAGGTTCAAATCTCGACATATTCGAACAGTACGCACTGTTATTGGAATGCTAACGTATGTACGTGTTCCAAAATTTCTCATTGTCTTCTTTTGAAGGAAAATACCACAAAAATAAAATAAGGATGATTGTAACAAGCATCCTTCATAAGTCCTCACAATCTTCGTTCTACTTTATTGAGTCAGTGGGACAATGTATCATTCATACGACTTTGGGTACAATGTATCATTCATAAGAATTTGTGTACAATGTATCATTCATAAGACATTAGGTATTATGTATAATTCATAAGTTTTTGGGTATTAGGTATAATTCACGAGACTTTTGGTACAATGTATAATTAACGAGACTTTGGGTACAATCTATAATTCATAAGACTTTGGGTACAATGTATAATTCATAAGACTATGGGTACAATGTATCATTCATAAGACTATGGGTACAATGTATTATTCATAAGACTATGGGTACAATTTATCATTCATAAGACTGTGGGTACAATGTATTATTCATAAGACTATGGGTACAATTTATCATTCATAAGACTCTGGGTACAATGTATTATTCATAAGAATATGGGTACAATTTATCATTCATAAGACTCTGGGTACAATGTATTATTCATAAGACTATGGGTACAATGTATCATTCATAAGAATCTAGGCACAATGTAAAATTCATAAGACTCTGGGTACAATTTATCATTCATAAGACTATGGGTACAATGTATTATTCATAAGAATCTAGGCACAATGTATAATTCATAAGACTCTGGGTACAATTTATCATTCATAAGACTGTGGGTACAATGTATTATTCATAAGACTATGGGTACAATTTATCATTCATAAGACTATGGGTACAATTTATCATTTATAAGACTATGGGTACAATGTATTATTCATAAGACTATGGGTAAAATTTATCATTCATAAGACTATGGGTACAATTTATCATTCGTAAGACTGGGTAAAATGTATCATTCATAAGATTATGGGTACAATTTATGATTCATGAGACTATGTGTACAATTTATCATTCGTACGACTTTGGGTAAAATGTATCATTCATAAGACTATGGGTACAATGTATAATTCATAAGACTATGGGTACAATGTATCATTCATAAGACTATAGGTACAATTTATAATTCATAAGACTTTGGGTACAATCTATAATTCATAAGACTTTGGGTACAATCTATAATTCGTAAGACTTTAGGTACAACGTATAATTCGTAAGACTTTAGGTACAACGTATAATTAAAAAAACTTTGGGTACAATATATCATTCACAAGACTGTGGGTACAATGTATCATTCATGAGAATCTAGGCACAATGTATAATTCATAAGACTCTGGGTACAATTTATCATTCATAAGACTCTGGGTACAATGTATTATTCATAAGACTTTGGGTACAATGTATCATTCATAAGACTCTGGGTACAATGTATTATTCATAAGACTATGGGTACAATTTATCATTCATAAGACTATGGGTACAATTTATCATTCGTAAGACTGGGTAAAATGTATCATTCATAAGATTATGGGTACAATTTATGATTCATGAGACTATGTGTACAATTTATCATTCGTACGACTTTGGGTAAAATGTATCATTCATAAGACTATGGGTACAATGTATAATTCATAAGACTATGTGTACAATGTATCATTCATAAGACTATGGATACAATTTATCATTCATAATACTATGGTTACAATTTATCATTTGTAATAATTTGGGTAAAATGTAAAAACTAGTAGCGTTAGTTCGGCGGCGAAGGAAACCACCAATGACAAAGTCACTTGGACCACTACCATCTACGGAAATTATGCCTGCAAGTATTAGTAAAATAATAAATAACGCGGTGGAACAAAAAATAGCATCACTGAGCAGCGACCAGGATAATATTACTGCAAATATGATAGCGGGAAGTGGTTTGAAATCGTGATTTAGATCAAGAAATATATAATAATATGTTCAAATCGGCTCCTGACTCAGCGTTTGATATGGACGCCCTAATACCCAAGAATGATTTAGTACTTAATTATCAATATTTCTCCTATAATGCAACACAACCGAATCTTCGATCAAGTATCGAACTTCAAGTCCAGGATACCAGCAAATTCTTTCTACACTCTGAAGCGTTTATCGAAGTAGAAGTAGAAATTGTAACAGCTGCTGATATTCCATATCCACTTGGTACCAAAGTCGGCTTTGTTAATAAAGGTATCTTGGAGCTATTTAACAACTAGATACATGATTGATGGGAAAGAGATTGAATCCATAGAGTGTGATGTTGATGATGCCACAACAATAGTGGGGTTGGCAATATACTCCGATGATTATACAAGATCGGCAGGTCCCTCTATGATGTTCTCTAAGGACATTAATGATCACGCTGACCCCGCCCAGCGTGAAATAAGACGACAATGGATCGTGGTACCCCTGCTGCTGGCGCTGCTGCTGCTGTTCCTCCTGCTCATGTTAATATCGAAGATATGATTATAAACACTAATCCTGATTACAATCTAGGGTTTGCAACACGCATATCAATGTTGCACGGAACACGTAAATTATTCTCATGCGCAATTCCACTACATCATATATTTGGATTCTGCAGAAATGTTAGAATAATTATCTATGGAGCGAAGCATACAGTAGCCTTAGTGCGAGAAGGTGATGATAATGATGCAATCTGGAGGACTCCAGCAGATCCTGCAAATCCGGATAATGACCGTGGCAAGGTGAATATCACAAAACTAGCACTGTGGATGCCAGTAATGACTCCATCAATCATCATAGAGCAAAAAGTACTATCATTTATGAGTACAGGCGGCAAAGCATTACTAAGTTGGCTAACAACTACCGCGGATATAGTGGAGAGTAATATAAATGGTATACTTGGCAAATGACATCAAAACAATATATTTCTGCGCCGCGGCATATATTTGTTGCGTTACAGGAGAAGGCTCGATTGGGTTCACAATTACGCAGCCATATGATATTTGATCGACTCGATGTTAATGAGGTCTCACTGAGTGTAAACGGTCAACAGGAACCAGCTGAGAATATTTTACTTGATTACAATCAAAACCAAATAGCACGCGCGTATTATCGTTTGCTATTATTTATGGGACGCGATAATAATGTAGATACTGGTCTACAAATATCACAGTTGGATTTTAGAAAACTATATCTCATCTACTACTTTTCATTGGAACATCTTGACTTAACCAGACAATCCGTCGTTGAAATATACTTTCGAGCTCGTGTAACCAATGTTCCTGCTGGTGGTTACAGAGCAGTTGCTGTAATTCTCAGTGACAAATCAATGCTACTCGAAGGTGTTGGTGGACGAATGAAGGTAGTTGATGCACTATTGGAAAATATGTAATATTTTCACAAAAATATGTAATGTAGCAATTAGATCAATCTGTTATTAATATAATGTCATACAGTGTTGTTAGTGTTACTTTGACTCCTGGTCAGCTCAAGAAATTGCAATCGGAATCAGCTAAAAAAAATGTGGAACCACAATATCGATGAAGCACAATCAGATGTCTGGTGGTCAGAATAAATTGTCATTGACAACTCGTCAGATTAAACACTTCAATGATGCCATCAAAGAGGAAAAGGGTGTTCAGGTCACTCTCTCTGCGGCTGCGATTAAGAACATGATAAAATCAGGTGGTATATTTCCACTTTTCGCTGCGTTACCAGCGTTGATTGCGGCCGCGGCCCCAGCGGTAGCAAAAGCTTCCGCGCTAGGAGCCGTTAATACCGCAGCAGGGATGGCACTAAAGAAAGCTACCGGACAAGGATACATAAAAAAAGAAACGAGGAAAGGGTCTAAGACTACCAGGAACGCTGCATTCATGGTACAGCGGAAACGGCCTGAGACTAGGAACAGTTTACTAACAACAATAGTTCCAATGTCAAATTTGGATTTACTCGATGCTGCTAAAAAACTAGCGATAAAAAAACTTTAGAGGTGTCTTTATCCGAGATCAATTACCACAACAACTAAACAGCGTTGAAACCGGTATTATTAATCTCGATAACAGCACCGGACCTGGAACTCACTGGGTTGCATACGCGATTGATCCGCGTGTAATTGTTTATTTCGATTCATATGGATTAGCGCCGCCTAAAGAATTTATGCGTTATATAAACTGCTTAAAAACCCCTATCTGGTATTCCACGCTACCAACACAGAAAATGAATGACCCACCAATATGCGGTATAGAAGTATTAAATGTACTCAACGCTATTTCATTATCGGGAAAACCACCCCATAAAACCGTACACGAATATACGAGTAATCGCTTTTTAGAGAGAAATTATATAAAATAACATGATTGATATTTGGGGGAGATCTTTATCAAGTCTGAAAAAACCCACCACGGAAATATCTGCTACCGGTGATGTAAAAAAAATAATCGAAGATGAAATAGCTGAGATGTAAACTTAGCAAGTGTTGATCCCAATGAAATAGTTGTATTTCAAGATCGTCAGGGTAAATTGAAAACTAGTAATGTTTCCCTTGACGATATTTTAGTTAAACGACGCGACGCAGTAAAAGATACTATCGCGTTGTTTTCCGATCAGGATAAACTCAAATCGGGTGTACATAGTTTCGACGCTCACAGATAAATTAGCAACGCACGGTGATAATTATTCATCAACGATAGAATTATTAAAAAAACTACGCGATGAATATGACGACCATATAACTAAATTTAATCGGTTTTCTGAATTACAAAGAAGTATAATGGACAATAATGACAAACCTATGTTGGATTTCTTTGGAAATCCACCGGTGACCACACCGAAACTCATAGAGATAAAAATAGCTATGTTAGAATTAGCAACACTACAATCTGGGTATGAAGATCATGTTAAGAAATTTTCATCTTTTCGGAAAGATCTTATTTTTGAGAAATTCTTTGGAACCTCATTAGATAAACTCGACATAAAACTCATAGATGTAAAACAAAGTCCATTGAAGAGATCAAAAAGATCAACGATGTAATCAAAGATGATTTACCGAGGATGATAGAAACACTTGAAAAGACAAAGATTCCTCATCAGAAAACCAACAACGTAGTATACACGATTCAACACGGATCATTTACGTGGACAAAACAAAATAACATATTAAATATCACCGCGACCGTCAAAGGTAGCAGCAGAGAGGGTGAACAGACCACGTTTTCAAGCAAAAATAAGGCTTCCAGATCACGTTTTCGAACAAAATATGGCCTATAGATAACGTTTTCGAACAAAATATCAGGTTTCCAACAAATCTCATTTAACCAAAAAAAAAGTCTCCATTTTTGCAAAAACGGAGATTTTACGATTTTTTAATCAATTTTGCTCGCAACGATGTGGTCATCCACCCTCTCTGCTGCTAAAGTTTTCAGTTCTGGGTTAATAATTCTTTTACGATTTCAACCGAATATTTGATCAAGTCCGATACGATATCGTGTCCGAGGATCATGTAGATTTATTGTTGCGAATCCGTGCGGAGTCGACTGAGCATGACTAAAGAAATCTCAAAATTGATTGAAGTCCATATCAGAACACCATGTCTGCCAAATATTTCTAAGAGTATGAGTATCAACTCCGTTGAATACAGAAAGAATATTGCAGTTATCTCTGATGACTTTTGGAACCTGAGTGTAGCGTTGAGTGACATATATCACGTCAGTGTTTTTGTGACGCCCACGGGAAAATATTCTAGCAGGATTTTTTTGTTTATCCAACATTATATCGTCGTATACGACTAAATTGTTAATATCTCCATCAATATCATCAATACTCGGTGCTTCATCGATATCGGTTATAAAATCAATGGCGTTCTCACCCTTAATTTCTGATGCATTCTCGTTAAAATCCTTTAACACTTCATAACATCGTTGATCATCTACGCTAGGGGCAATTAAATACAACTTATCCCACTTCATCCATCTCATTATTAAATTGAGCAACAATTGCGTTTTACCGGATCCAGATGGCCCGATTATAATCATCCGGATAGAGTTTGGTAGCGCTGCATGATGCTTAATTGGTTCTCTTGTTTTAGTCGCTGAAAAATCAATTATATCCATATTTCTATACATAAATTATGGATCTATATTGTGTGAAGTGTTAAACGCGTACTGGCACAGATGATGTGACGACGGTTACAACTAAAAATAACCGATCAGCGCTTTCTGGTAAATGCGTGCAATGTGGTACAAAGAAATTTAGATTTGTGTCTATGAGATCTGATTTTAAAAAAAACGAGGAGGTGATATCGCAGCCAAATTGGCAAAGCTCCCTGAAACCCCATGGGCAAAGTACCCCGGAGAAAAGCACCTCCCAGGATATAGCTACTGTGGACCAGGAACCAGACTTGATATCAGACTCAATAATCAAAATCAACCCAACCCCGGTGAAGAACCAATAAACGCCATTGATAAGGCCTGTCACCTTCATGATGTTGCTTATAAAAGCAGCAATCTGCAAAACAGGCATCTCGCGGATGTGAAATTAATTCATGCGTTAAATGCTATTCCTGATAAATCCTTCAAAGAAAAATTGTCTTCATTTTTGATAAAATCGGCTATGAAAAGTAAATTGATGTTAGGTGCTGGTAATTAATAATATGGAATCAATTTATTATTCCCCAAGAGGATACTGGAGGGGTAAATCAGCAGTCCATAAACTCGCTAGTGCTGCAAAAGTGAAAAAAACTACTGCGGCTAATTGGTTATCCAAACAGGCACTATGGCAAATTTATCTACCACCGCCTAAACAAATTCAATTCTCGCATTTTGATGTGACCGCTCCTAATGAAGTTCATCAGGCTGATATATTATTTCTGCCACATGATCGTGGTTACAAATACGCTTTAACCGTAGTTGATATTGCAAGTCGATACAAAGAAGCAGAACCGTTAAAAACAAAATCAGCCACTGAAGTCGCTTCTGCATTTGAAAGGATTTATCGACGAGGTCCTCTGCACTGGCCAAATCTATTGCAGGTTGACCCTGGCAAGGAATTTCAGGGTGCAGTGTTATCTACAATGAAACATCATAATGTCACCATACGACGAGGGCATACTGCGCTACATCGCGATCAGGCCATTGTAGAACGATTTAATCGGACGATTGCTGAGCGGTTATTTGGATATCAATACGCAAAAGAATTCATTCAAGAAAAGCGATCCCGTGAATGGGTTAAAAGATTACCATCTGTGATTACTGCACTGAATAACGAGATTACTAGAACAATCAACATGAAACCTATCAACGCGATTAAAAAGAAGTCAATACCCGTACAACCACAAAAAGATTTCAAAGAACCAATTCTTGGTAGTAGTGTCATTGTGAGGTACTTATACGAACCAGGAGAGCTTGAAGGGGGTAGAAAAAGGGCTACTGATCCTATTTGGAGTGTTACTGCACACAAGATATCTAGTATAACACGATCTACGGGTAGACCTCCAGTCTATAAACTGGATTCAACTGCACCTCAGCGGGGTTTTACTAGACAACAACTACAAGTGATTCCCGAGGATACTCAATTGCCACCGCATGGTCTTAACTAGCACCGTTGCGTCTATTGCACTCAAGACAAGTCAACATCACATTATTTCTGACATGACCGAGATTGTTATTTTTTCTGTCTACGGTGAATTGGCGAGGATCCTTATCCGAATACTGCCAACGCATTATACAATTGCAACTCGCGCAGTGATTTTTCTGTTGTTTCTTCAAAGTGATTATTAATTTAGCATCAATATCAAATTCTCGTTGTTTTTTTTTGTCCTGTTGTTTGTAACCGGAGAGTTTTTTATCAATAATTTTAACATCAATATCATCCATTGTTGTGTCATTATCATCGAAAACAACTCTTCGAAATTGATTTATTTTTCGTACTCTGGATACTGCGAGATAGACTAAATTCGACCATTCGATGTGATTATCCACCATCCAAACAATTGTATTCGATATAGTCAATCCCTGTGAAGAGTGTATTGTTGCTGCGTATCCTAGCGTCCACGGGGATTTATTAGCACGCAATGCATCTTCAACGACATTGATATCAACCAGCACAATATCATTTAATACGAGAATTTGTTTTTCACTCTGTCCTGGAATATCAACTTCAATATTCTGTTTTCGTGTATCCGATGGCCTATAACAAAGGGGTACTGGAAGCGTTGCAAATTTTTCTTTATGCAATTCAAATAACTTCATCTGAAGTGTATCCCTGACTATTTTTCTACTTGCAATGATCAAATCGTTTGGTCTCCATGTTTCCCAGAAATCATTCATTGGAGTTTCTGAAATCACTTCACGCGCTATTTCGCATTGGATTCTATCCGGTTGTAATCTAATTAGTTTCTTAAATTCTCGTAATCGTTCATCAAGTGATCTATAATCAGTGGTGATTTCTTCATAGTAGTCTACAAAACCCTTTAGCCATTCATGTGGAGATGCACCGACAAATGGTGGTGGTTGGCCGTGATCACCGCACATGACGACTTTTGTGTTTTTGTTTAACAACCACTCAAGAAATGTTTTTAATACATCTAATGACACTGTGCATATTTCATCCCAAATTAAGATTTCAGGAATGAATTTATCACCCATACGCTCAGGAGTCCATTTGTCACCCTTCCATCGAAAGAAACTGTGGTAAGTGCAAGCATTTACCCCTCGTTGTATCATCTCTCTGGCGAGTCTGTGAGTCGGTGTTAGCACAATCATGTTAGAAACGCTAGCGTTTCCACGACGAAATAATTCAATTGCACGAGTTGTCTTTCCTGACCCACCACAACCGTTTAAATAAACTTATATCTACATACTGGATCAGATACCGGTGGTGCATTAGAAAGTTCTGATTGAATTTCAATACGGTTACAACAAAGATATTTATCATCCTTGGCAACGTCTGCGGATTCACAATACTCATGTAGCATCTCTTTTTTAAATCGCCAACGCCCCCAATTTTCTTCGGGATCTGTGAATTTAGCTACAGCTGATTTGTACTTATTGTGTATATACATCGAATCAGTGGCCACTCTAACCGCGGTATTAGGAAATCTATTTATCATCGAAAAAAGATTAATAGAAGCATAGGCTAACATTGAACTTCTCAAATGTGTGTACTGGGAATTATATCCATCACAGTAGGTAACAACCGTACCTAATTTCTCACCATTGGATAGAAAAGCATCCTTACGGGATACAAGTTTTCCCTGTTTCATTAAATCCGCTACAATAAAATCGTATTCAGCGACATCTATGATCAACCGCGAAGAGTATTTTGCGTTGTCGTATCGTCCACCCTGGGTAAATTTACCGATTATTCTTCTTCCGAGATCTTTTGCTTGTTCTTTTTTAATTTCAAATAACTTCTTAGACCAATTTATGATTTCTTCTTCACTGAAATCTGGAAACTGTTTTCGTAGTTCGTTGATTATTCTATCTAGATCGGGTTGTGGTAGCCAAACTTCTTTCTGAGCTCGATAGCATATAATAGCCTCGGAAACAATCAACGATATTAGCATACCACAATCAATCATATATCTCAATAGCACTATTGGCATCCAGTGTTTTTCAGATAGGTGTCTACCGAGCCAAACATAACTACACGGATGTAACCCTGTAGCTAATTCAAATGATATCACACGAGCGAATCCGGTTAAATCAAAATCAGGCAATGGTCCATTAATCGCAACACGAGTCATTTCATGCGTGGGGTGTCCAAATCGTTTGAAGTACTCAGCGCATTCCCCATATCCGAGAAAACTTCCGGGATAACACGCGCCTATATCAATTGAAATCATACCATCACGTGAGTATTTCGTATTCCACAGTCCTCCATGACCAAATTCGACGCAACTCAATTTAACATCCTCGAGAAAATCACTTCGTGTTGGACGCCATGAGTTTTTTTCTCTTGCGAAGTGAGCTACCACTGATGGAATAGTAAAACTATCCGTGAGTAGTTTTTCATGGGAATTCTCCGGTGAAAAATCACTAGCGATTTTTCTCATTCTGTTATCTAATTCTTCAATGCGATATAATTCACCATTTGGTTTTACAAATTGATCGAATTCTTCATCACTTCTAAGTAACCACACTGACACAGGATCATCCTTACACAACGCATGAATAGCATCGAATAATCTCTCTTCATAGAAAACATCCCCGACGAACTCCTTAGGGATATATCTCACGGTTCGTTCTCGTGGAAATATTGTTACCGCAGGTGTCCACGCGTGTTTGTTATGATCAATAATCTGTATTGGGGCTCCTCGCGATTGATATTTCGGTTCGTATAATACTTCTCCGGTTATTGTTGTTACTGATATTGGGAATTTTAATGATGCTTCTAATTTAGCTATATCAGAAATCTTTGCACCGTGCTGTTTTACCGTTAATTCCCACTCGGTTATTTTTTTTCGTCTTAGATCAGTTAGTTTATTCCCCCGGGACGCATTTGTGAAGTGTTCTATTATTCGTTCTGCTACACAATTCAGTGAACTAGAATATTTCATAGGAGCTAGTTTTGCGATATCGGGTTTATCATTTAACGGATATATCCCATAAACCATTGCTGTTACGGGATAAGATCTTTCGTAGTATGGCTTATCGATTCCGGTTAGAATTCCTGGTTTGGAATCTCTACTCACAATGACAGCTTTTTTATTCTTGAGGATTGGTTCAAATTTATCCCTAATAATCCATTTGCCATCGACTTCGATAATGAATTTGATTCGTATTAGAAACTATATCGAGATTGAATTGAGCATCTTTCCAGGGGTAATCTCTCTTGGACGTTTTTTTTTTGGTTTATCGAGATTAAATTTAGGATTGATTTTTAATAATCTCTTAAACTCTTTCATGTTTCCGTCTATTAAACGTTTTTTGGGTCTATCGAGATTAAATTTAGGACTAATTTTGTTACGTTTTTTTGGTTTATCGAGATTAAATTTAGGACTAATTTTTAATAATCTCTTAAACTCTTTCATGTTTCCGTCTCTTGGACGTTTATTACGTTTTTTGGGTCTATCGATATTAAATTTAGGACTAATTTTTAATAATCTCTTAAACTCTTTCATGTTTCCGTCTCTTGGACGTTTATTACGTTTTTTGGGTTTATCGAGATTAAATCTAGGATTGATTTTTAATAATCTCTTAAACTCTTTCATGTTTCCGTCTATTGGACGTTTTTTGGGTCTATCGAGATTAAATCTAGGATTGATTTTTAATAATCTCTTAAACTCCTTATCAGCATTTTTCGAGGGCGTTCTCCTTAATTCCCTCATGCTATAATTAAAACAAGCATTTAAATGAAAGATTTTTATATAATGAATCACTGCAAGTGGCTTATGATTGGATCAATAACCCCGTGTAACAAATCATGCAGTAATGAGTTCTGTGGGTATCATATGCAAAGCTTTCGTCGTGGAAGCCTTGGTCCGTTACCTTGTATTCTATGTGGAGTTGGGGTCAGGGGAAAATCTCAGTTGTGTCTAAATTGCGGTGGTAAGCGATACAGGGAGTTGAAGCGTTATTATGATAAAAGAATAAAAAATGGACAATCAATCAGAAATTTTGACCCTGACGCTGACAAAGTCAGTATTCTTGACGCTGAGAAAGTCAGTATCAAGGATAAAATCATAAAAACTCCTCAAGACTACATCGAAAGATTTATCATTAAACCAAACAATGAATTAGACAAACAATAGTATTATGTATACGAATGAACCAAGAATTCAGACAACACCCTGTGATCACAAATTATGAAGCATCCAGTGATGGTGTTGTAAGAAACCGCAGACTGAAGAAACCAGTTGGTGCTGACAATGGTGGGGGGTATTTGAGGTTTGGCGCTGGAAAGAAGAAATATCTCAATCATCGTTTCGTATTTGAATGTTTCAATGGATTGATCGAGGATGGTTTTGTTATTGATCACAAGGATTCTAATCCAATGAACAATTCTTTATCAAATTTACGAGTTGTTACACAAAGTGAGAATTTGAAAAGAGGAGAGACTGGAAAATGCTCAAAAAAAGCGAGACCAGTAAAATCTTTGAATACAACAACTAACGAAGAAAAAATATTTCAATCATTATATGAAGCCGGTAGGCACTTCGATATTTGTCCACCCTCAGTACGAAAAGTTGCAGAGGGGATTTATCGATCTGCGATTTCAAAAAAGACGGGACAGAAAATTCAATTTAGTTATGTCTAATGCGTCATATTTTTCATTTAGAAATATATCATTATTATAGAATAATGAATTCTGAAAACATGAATAGCATCATATCCGAGATTTCAAAATTGAAAAGTTGGGATATTGAACTATCAGATGGGTTAAATCCTGATCAAATCATGTCTGATTTTCAGGATATAGAATACGGAGTTAACAACAATAAATATATGCTACCAAAGAAGTATGCGCTCATCAAGAGAATTCAGAATTCTATTCGGGACTCTCTTGCATTCTCCAGTGACGTAAGTGTGTTCGCTCCGTTGTATACCATCGTAGAACGAATACGAAAAGAATTGGGGTACGAATACGAATTGAAAAAGGAGGTTAATTCTAAAGTTAGAAACCTACGGGCGTTAATTCAAGAAAATGAACAATTTTGATTGACCAACCATTTATCATTATTTGATTGTGACCGTCCCTCATAGAGATTTTAATTTTTTTTTAGCATTTTTTCATTAAAAATGTTGAAATCAGTGAATAAAAAATTGATGGCTGGTTCGGATTGATCAAAAATAGAATGAGGGAACTAACAGTATTATTTATTTATATACAATTTTGATAGTTCCCTCATCGATGAACGAAGCTCTTATAGGATGAAATAACGCTTCTATGATCGTGTTAAAAATTAACTGACATGTCTGACATGTAACAAAAAGTGTTTTCGTCTGTTAGGTCGGATTGAAAAATTGTTTTGCAATTGAAAAATTGTTTCTGATTTTAAATAATGGTCAATGAAGCATTAACAACCCGATTGGCTCGTGAACGACTGGATGCAATCAGGAGATTTGTACCAATTCGTGACTCTGTACGGAATAAACTGCAACAACGACAAGCGCAGACTGACTTTTCTGTGTCAAGTGAACAACTGTTTACTCCGATAACAAGTGCGACCAAAGATGTGAAAAAGTTAACTGAAGCAGCGATATATGGAGATATTCCTGAGCGAGAACGAGTAAAGAAGGCGCCGCTGCTTGATACGCTTGAAAAGATAGCAGCAGAGACCGGACAAACACGCACAGGGATACAACAGCTATCCAGTGATATAAAAACTCAGCGCGAGTATGAACGATTAGCTGATATTGATGATTCTGCGCCTGAAACTCAAAGAGTTTCCACACCTGAACCACATCTTGTTGATGTCGTCACCCCAAAAGGTATCCCCTTTATAGACAAATTCACCGAAGGAGCTATAACAGAAATCAAACAACATAAATTAATAAAACCCGAAGATTATGCAGATTTTGGCATTTTCGCTATCCAAAAATATTATTCAAGGGAAGAGTTTTTAAAAGACGAGTATAAAAACAGTAGAATTAAACGAGACGACTGGGTAGATTGGTTATATAAAATAAACAAGGAGATTACTGGTAATTTGAAAAAGGATACAATTAAGTACAGAACTTTTAAAGCAGGAGTTGATAGCTATGGTATACAAAAACAACAAAGTCGAGGCCGACAAAGGAAATTACTTGACGATAGTGAGGGCGCAACTGGTACAACTGAGGAAACAAGCGGAAAAGGATATTCGATTGGAAATCCAAAGGATTTCAACGCTGGAGTCTTTGACTCTACCACGACATGTCCTGGTAGTGTTATCAATGATATATCACGATTAGAAGTTCTTGTAGGAGGTTTCCGAGCTGGAAATAACTCACCGGAAATAATTAATGAAGCAGCTGATATCTGTAGACGATTATTTCAGGGTGGTATCATGGATATCAGCACATATCGAGATTTCATTGACGAGTTAGCAAATGGGTATCATAGTGACTGAATTGAAAAGTCAATTAAAAAATTGTTTCTGATTTCAAATAATGATCATACACTACAATCATGATAAACCAACCCCCGTCTACGTAGTTAATTCACGGTTTCCGGTTTATAGAGCATACTACGGAGATGGTTTAGTCAATACCATTGCAGGGTTATTTGCGAGAATGGCTCCAAAAGTGATGCCGTTAGCTAAACAACTAGGAATGAAAGCCATTGATGTTATTCGTGATAAGGGTATTGGTGCTGTTGGAGATCTTGCTGGAAAAGCGTTTTCAACTGCGAAGAATAAATTAACATCATTAGTGAGACGAAAAAAGATACCGGTACCATTGCCATCTACAGCGGAAATGCCTGTAAGTGTTAGTAGAATTATAAATAACGCAGTAGACGAAAAATTAGCGTCGATGGCTTTAACCCCGACCAAAGCAATATTGCAAATATGATAGCAGGAAGTGGCTTTAAAAAACTACGACGATGAGAATGGAAAAATCGTTTACGATTTCACTATTTAGACTCTGATAAATAGAATAAAATGTTCAAACAGTCACCTGATCCAGCGTTTGATATAGATGCCCCAGTTCGCAAGGATGATTCTGTTCGCGATTATCAATATTACGCCTATCATGCCATAGACTCAAATAGTCGAGCAAGAATTGATCTTCAAGTCCATGATACCAGTAAATACTTTTTACCCTGTGAAGCGTTTATCGAAATCGAAGGAGAACTTGTAACAGCTGATGATACTCCTGCTGTACCAGCACCGTATCCAGCTGGTACTCAAGTCGGGTTTGTCAATAATGGTATCATGGCGCTATTTGAGAGTGCTAGATATCTCATTGATGGAAAAGAAATCGAGTCGATAGATCGCGATGTTGATGTGGCTACAACAATAATCGGGTTAGCGAGATATTCCGATGATTATACAAGATCAGCAGGACCCTCTATGATGTTTGCAAAAGATGGTACAAATAACGCTGGAGGAAATCAATTTGTTGTAAGACGACCAAAAAAACGTGATAATAGTGATGCTGATGTCGAGAATATGATTATAAACAACGATGCTAATTTCAATCTAGGAGCTGCAACACGAAACTCAATGTTGCAAGGAGCGCGTAAATCATTTTCATGCGCGATTCCACTGCATCATATATTTGGATTCTGTAGAAACGTCAGAAAAGTTATCTACGGGGCGAAGCATACAGTATCGCTTGTACGAAAAAGTGATGATAACCACGCAATCTGGAGGATTCCAGCAGATGCTGCAAATCCCAATGCTGATGCCGGTAAAGTCAATTTAACAAAAATATCATTGTGGATGCCAGTGTTGACTCCAGCAATTACCGCAGAAGAACGATTACTATCATTTATGGACCAAGGAGGAAAATCATTACTAAGTTGGCTAACCGTGAGTACAGATGTTAAACAATCAAATATCAACGGGTTATTCACTTGGAACCTAGCATCAAAACAAGGCGTTTCTGCGCCACGTCATATATTTATTGCGTTACAGGATAACGCACGAGTTGGCAATCAACTCTCCAGTCATATGATATTTAATCAATTAGGTGTGAAAGACGTCTCACTGAGAATAAACGGCCAGCAGGAACCATCCGAGGATATACAACTTAATTACACCGAAAATCATATTGCACGAGTTTATCATCGTCTGTTGTCATTTATGGCACGCGACCAAAATGTCGATACTGGTTTGCAAATATCACAATATGATTTTAAAAATCTGTATCCGATCTATTACTTCTCACTGGAACATCTCGATTTGATGAGACAATCTGTTGTTGATATACACTTTAGAGCTAATGTGACTCGTGGTGCTATTGCTGATTATAGAGCGGTTGCTGTCATTCTCAGTGATAAATCAATGCTACTCGAAGGTGTTGGAGGAAGAATGAGAGTGGTAGATGCACCAGTGGAAAATCTTTGATTGATTTTCTCGATTTTTCATTGAATTAGAATCAATCAATTATGTATAACATGTCATATAGTACTATTAGTGTTGCGTTAACTCCCGGTCAATTAAAAAAATTGCAATCGGAATCAGCTAAAAAATGTGGAACCACAATCACGTTGAAACCCAACCAAATGACTGGTGGTGCAAATAAATTATCACTGACAACTCGTCAAATAAAACATTTCAATGATGCACTTGCAGCCAAAAAAGGTGTTCAGATTACTCTTTCTGCGGCTGCTATCAAAAATATGATTAAAACAGGCGGTATATTTCCGTTGTTAGCTGCGATTCCAGCATTGATTGCAGCAGCAGCCCCAGCGGTGGCTAAAGCGGCAGCGTTAGGAGCCGCTGGTACTGCAGCAGGAATGGCACTAAAGAAAGCAACTGGGAAAGGATATAAAAAAGGGAAAGGGTCTAAGACTACCAGGAACCCCGTATTCGTGGTACAGCGGAAAGGGTCTAAGACTACCAGGAACGATTTATTAATTCAGGAACCTATGGTTCCCAAATCTTCGATGGTTCCTATGTCCAATTTTGATTTAATGGATGCTGCTAAAAAACTAGCGATTAAAAACTTCAGAGGTGTCTTTATGAAAGATCAATTACCACATCAACCAAACAGCGTTGAAACCGGAATCATTAATTTAGATAACAGCACCGGACCTGGAACTCACTGGGTTGCATACGCTATTGATCCACGTGGGATTGTTTATTTCGATTCATATGGATTAGCCCCACCAAAAGAGTTTATGCGGTATATAAAAACCCTTCCAATGAAGACTTGGTATTCTACGCTACCAACACAAACGATGATTGACCCACCAATATGCGGCAGCGAAGTATTAAATGTCCTTGACGCTATTTCTAACTCCTTGAGTAACCCAAGCGGAAAACCACCACATGTTGTCGTTAATGAATATACTAGTAATCGCTGGAAATCGAAACGATTTTAGAGAGAGAAAGAGTTTTACAATAACATGATTGATATTTGGGGGAGATCTTTGAAACCCAAACCCGATGACACTGCACCACCTGATTCTGTCAAGGATGTAAAAAAACTAATCAAAGATGAAATAGCTGAGACGTTGAACTTAACAAATGTTGATCCTAATGAAATAGTTGTATTTCAAGACAAACAGGGTAAATTGAAATCCAGTGATGTGTCATTGGATGATATTTTAGTTAAACAACGAAACGCAATCGAGAATACTATCGCGTTATTTTCGGATCAGGGTAAATTGAAAACTAGTGATGTCTCTCTGGATGATATTTTAGTTAAACAACGAAACGCAATCGAGAATACTATCGCGCTATTTTCCGATCAGGGTAAACTCAAACCGGGTGTACTCGTTTCGACGATTACAGATCGATTAAAAACTCTCAACGATGAGTTAAACAATTCTGTGTTTGTACTAACAACACTTGAATCTAGAATTGAAGAAAACGGAAAACAGTTTACATCATTTCGTAGAAATATCATTGATAAATTTATTGGAACCCCGTTAGATAAAATTGAAATAAAACTCCCGGATATTAAAAAATCCATCGATGAGACGAAAAACTTCATCGAAGCCATCAAAGGTGATTTTTCGAGGATGATAACAATCATTGAAAAAACAAAAATTCCTCATGAGAAAACCAATAACGTAGTATATACAATCCAACACGGAACATTTGCATGGACACCTACAAACAACAAATTAGATATCACTGCAACCGTTAAAGGTATTTATCGATTAGCACTAGTAACAACGACTCAATTCAATATATCATCGTCGAGTTCATCCGGGGTCAATAATACGATTTCAACGATCATCGACAAGGATACAACTGAAAAGTTCACTATAACATCTACTGATAAAAATTTGGCTAGAACTTCGGTATCATGGTATGTGGAATTCGTAGCGGATTTAAGCAAATAACTAAATCCTTCGGATTTCACAATTGAAAACGCTAGTATTTTTAAAATAACAATGATTTCATCAACTCAATGTCGCTATGATCAGGTCAGAGAATTTCAAAATAGACTCAAAACCCTCACTGAGGAGTATCAAATAAAAATAAAGAAATACCGACGAAGAATCACCGCAATTGATATTACTGTGTACTCTTTGTCAAGCGTTCTCGCTGGCGCCGGAATAATACTTGCATCGGTTACAATGATTGCCCCGGTCGTAGTTGCAATTTGCATTTCTGCGGTGGCTACAATCGGGGGTATATCAACCGGGATAGCAAAAAAGATATCATCATGCAGCCAGAGTAAACTGCAGAATTACTTACTTCAATTTCATATTGCATCAACCGCATACTCGCAATTATCATTGATGATATCGTCGTCACTCGATAATACAATTATATCAGATAGTGAATTCTCAGCGATGGTCAGTATTTTTGATTCCGCGATATCGAAATTAGAGCGACAACATGAGTATAATAACAATGACAACACCGATGGAATTAGAAAACAGGAACCCAAAAACCAGAATGATCTCAATAACCTCAACAATACCAAATTGTGAGTTCTCAGTGTAGGTCAGTATTTATGATTCCGCGGTGTCAAAATTAGAGCGACAACATGAGTATAATAACAATGACAACACCGATGGAATTACTTCAACGAGTAGTGGAGAACACGAACCCAGTACAAACAAGTATGATATCAATAACATCAACGGAACCCGAGTTTAGTGTGAATTTCCCTAGCCCAGTCCCCGTGAAGGAGATAGCGCTAGCAAAACTACGAGTGTATCACAGTTGGCCTAATATCAGATCAAAATCATTTGGTGGTCAACAACCGAATAATTCACTGGTATTTGCAAATAAGAATAAACCCGACGGAACCCCAGACTGGAACGTCGTTTCGATACCAACCGGATCATACCAAATCGAACAAATCAATAATGAATTCGCGCGTAGAATAAAATCGATTACTGGAGTTGAGTCAAAAATCGCTATAACAGTTCATGAACCGACGCTATCATCCGCAATTGAGATAAACACAGAAGGATACGTCGTAGATATCTATCAAAGTTCTATTAGAACCGTACTAGGATGGCCTGAATTACCACCAGGGGGGAAAACCGTTGATTTACCAGAACCACAAAAAACTGATTATATCACCGACAGAATAAAACCTGATAATCCAATAAGGAGTTATAAAGATCATAGATTTACTATAGATTTTTTTGGTCTCGGATACCGATCAACTGGAGAAGAGAGGCCAGGGGATAGAATAGAGGGATATCATTTTGTTGACGAACCTAAAATCGTTAAAAATTTCACAGCAATGAATAATGATTTATCGCTGTTGTTAATATCTCTTAAATCCGGCTCTCTCACCCGAGATGAATTTATCAGCGTCGTAGAAACATGCAATAAAATTATCGACGATATGGAAACATTTAACCTAAAAATTATTCAGGATATATTAGATGACGATAATCCCTTATCGAGAACAGAATTTGCATCAGAATATAAAATCCCCGTGAAGGATATTCCAACATTCAAACTACCGGGATATAACGTACCGGAACTAAAAAAACTTCCCAGTGACACCATCGATGTTGGTTTTAAAATAATTCATGATACATGGAAAAAAACAGCATCACAGGAAATAAAAATCCTCAGACACAATAATGACCCAGATGGTGGCGGTAGGCATATCGCTCCGTTCAACGTGAATATTTCATCGGTGATTGCGCTCAATTTAGTATGTGATGTTATCGAAGGAAGCTATCAAATTAATCTCGAACGATCAAATCAAGCTCAGCAAGGATATATTCTTTATTCGTTTGCACCAACAGCTCCTCCAGGATTCCTAATTATTGAAAACCCAATTAATCCTGTCTACATGCGATGCCATAATAATTCATTAACCAGAATTAATTTCAAACTCACCGACCAGTCAAATAATCTGATTGATTTACAAGAAGAGGTGTTAGCGATTAGTCTGTTTGTGAGATCCTAAAGACTTGATCAAATCATTTATTATTTTTTGTTAACCCAGAACTGAAAACTTTAGCAGCAGAGAGGGTGGATGACCACATCGTTGCGAGCAAAATCGTAAAATCTCGGTTTTTGCAAAATTGGAGACTTTTGTTTGGTTAAATGAGATTTGTTGGAAACCTGATATTTTGTTCGAAAACGTTATCTATAGGCCATATTTTGTTCGAAAACGTGATCTGGAAGCCTTATTTTTGCTTGAAAACGTGGTCTGTTCACCCTCTCTGTTGCTAAGGTATTTATCGATTAACACTAGTGACACCGACTCAATTTAATATTTCATCAACGAGTTCATCTGGGGTCAACAATATGATATCAACGATCATCGACAAGGGAACAATTGAACATTTCACAATAATATCCACTGCTAATAATTTGGCTAGGGTTTCAGTAACATGGTATGTCAAAATCGTAGCGGATTTAAGTAAACAACTAAATTGAATTCACTGGTGAATTTAACGCCAGCAATTTGAAATCTATTACAATAAATAAAATGTCATCATTGGCAACGTCACAGCAATATTGATATGATCAGGTCAGAAAATTTCAAACTAAACTCAAAATACTCACTGAGGAGTATGAAGTAAAAATAAAAAATATCGACGAAGAATCACCGCAGTTGATGTTACCGTGTACTCTATATCAGGTGTAATCACCGGAGCTGGTGTAATACTATCCTCGGTGACGATGGTTGCCCCGATAGCTGTTCCAATTTGTATATCAGAAGCGACAACAATAGCGGGAATTATTTCGATTATAACAAAAAAATATCACCATGCAGCCAGCGTAAACTACAAGACTACGTAGTTAAATTCCATGGTGTGTCAACCGCATACCCCCAATTATTCTCGATGATATCGTCGTCACTCGATGACACATTAATATCCGATAGTGATATAATAATAATGACAACATCGCAAGAACTACTTCAACGAATAGCAGAAAATACCATAACGATGAAAATCAACATGATCTCAGTAACATCAACCAATCCTGAATTCAGTGTGAATTTCCCTTCTGCGATTCCCGTGAAGGAGATAGCAGTAGCAAAACTACGAGTGTATCACAGTTGGCCAACTATTAGATCAAAATCATTTGGCGGTCAACAACCAAATAATTCCCTGGTGTTTGCGAGTAAGAATAAACCCGATGGTACTCCAGACTGGAACGTTGTTTCGTTACCATCTGGGTCATACCAAATTGAACAAATTAATAACGAATTACAACGCAGAATAAAATCCATTACTGGAAAAGAATCGAAAATCGCTATAACATATATCGTTTGTGTCAACTATCTCATCCATCTTTGCTTCAAGTTCAGTTACTACTAATTACTTGCTAATGAACCTGTTCCATATTAAAGAAGTCTTCCTCGTTTTTAATTTTATCTCGTCAATAATACAGTATTTATATTAACCTTTCATCGATGGTGCCGTCCATTTAGTACTTTATTAGTGTGGTCCGTCTCGGAATTAACAACATTTGACGAATCACCTGATTACAAAACTTAAGAGGAATTTATGCCTACATTCGCCCGCAGTATTTATGTTCGTTTTTTTTGTGTTTTTATATATTAGAATTTCATTATCACTAAATTTTGATTTAGGGTTTCTACACCGTCCTAACGATTGTGCAGCTACTCCTTAACACTGGCTGGTTTTGGAGTTATTTAAATACGTGATCCACGCCAATGGCTATGTTATGTCCAGTGAATGCAGTGTGTATAATGCTATATTGTATTGTACGTTTACCTTTTGTATATGTGTTAGGACTGACCTTCCAACGAAGATACTTGCAAAGTACTAGAGTAGTCGCATATCTATCTTTTTCCAAACGAAATACTTTCCTGGATCTTTTGAGACTTCAGTCATTCAGCTTATTCATCTCAATATCACCGTACTAATAATTCTTAGTACTTTTGACTCTGGTCGAGGGTAATCAAGAAATTTTCATTTGTTAGTCTTAGTTAATGGTTAGTTTAATTCTAGGTGACTATACGTTTTACTAGTTTATTCTAAATTTCTGCTATACCTATTTCCGAAAGATGCTTGCAAAGTTCGCGAGTAGTCGCAATTCATCTTTTTCCACAGGAAAAACTTTCCTTGATCTATAAGAAATTCACCCAATCCGTTTATCCACCTCTTATTCAAAGTACTAATAATTCTTAATACTTTAGACTTCAGACGAAGATAATCACGAAGTTTACATTTAATCGTTCCAAGGTAACTACTTGGTTGATAGTTTATTCGAATTCTTGCAGTGATCGAGAAAACAATTCTAAGTGTGTGTGTGTGTGTGTGTGTGTGTGTGTGTGTGTGTGTGTGTGTGTGATTGAGATTTTTAACGTAGCATTAACAATTGTTCAGTCATAATGCTACGATGTATACAGTGTGGCAGTTTATAGTGATGTCTAGCAGTAAAGAATCATGCCGCAGACATGTAGCATGATGTCCCACCCAGTCACAGTATCCTGACACCAGGCCGACCAGTCCTAGCACTAATATCTTAATGATGAACGCCAAGCGATGTAGCTGTTATAACTATTTTGGTAAGTCTTTGGTATGACTCGGCCGGGGCTCGAAACCAAGATCTCCCGCTTCTGAGGCGGACGCTCTTCGGTGACTTAGTGGTTAGAGCGTCCTCCGCGGACATCGTAGCGATATGACTGAAAAAAATTGTTAAAGCTACGTTAAAAATCCTGATCACACACCCTTCCCTAGTGCGTATGTACGCTTTTGTTTATCATCCCACTATACTGATGTTAACAACATGACACTAATAATATCATAAATGCACTAAACATACAAAGTTTATTCACCATTTTATAATTTATTTTTTGAATATCGACAAGGTGCCTAAAAATACTCAGCTATTTGAAATTTCTATTTAAATGTGAGTTTCTTCAGCAAAACAGTCATCATATGTGCAATGTTTTCATGCTATTGGTTAATGTTTTTGATGATTTCATGCTATTGGTTAATGTTTTTGATGATTTCATGCTATTGGTTAATGGTTTTGATGATTTCATGAATTCTGTAAATTTTGGGAATTAAATATGTTTGAACAGATGTTACTTTTTTTAATTTTTTTTTCAGTTTTGTTTTATATAAATATTAAAACAAGACATTGCAAATATTGAACGCAAAGGACATATTTTTGACTACAGTAGACTGTTATGTAAACAAGAAAGGGCAGTGGTCAATCCGTATGCTTGTTTAAATTGAGACGGACCGTATCTCTTTATTCTGAGGTATAGCCGAATGTTATATACCAAAAGCTCATACTCTCTGAGAAATTAAAGCAAAGCGCTAACAATAAGTGGAAAGTTTGTGAAATGAGCAAACTATTATTTGATTCGTATTTTATGGTGCATTTAAAAATGAATATGCAAGATGATTTATTATTATTATTATTATTATTATTATTATTATTATTATTATTATTTATTATTATTATTATTATTATTATTATTATTATTAATATTATTATTATTATTATTATTATTATTATTATTATTATTATTATTATTATTATTCCGATAGTGGTACATGATAAAAATGCCAACAAAGTCACATGATAAATAGATTAATAGGAAATGTCCTAAAATGGTTATTCAGGGAATTTACTGGAAAGAAATAAGCTGTTGATGCCCATTGCGTGCAAACGTAAATGCATTTACAGAAGGAAGATTGGAATAAAGTGAAACGTTATGTGTAACGAATACGTCGACGAATTCTTGACATTACAGAAGAAAAACTTGCACAGGGACAAACATCTGCAATTACACCTGCACAAGAGCAATATAAAAAGTGGTTAATTAAACAAAATCTCAATCAATATCACTCACGTGAAGAACAAGACAGTGGATAAAAACAAAACACAAAGAACAATCTAACCGTGCTAGTCAGCAACATAATATGAGAAACGGTTTAGCCCAGTCGGAAATAAATGAGTTACCGATTTGAATTGATCGAAAATGTATGACAAAGTGGTTAATGCTACGGATGTATCATCCACATATGGCACTTGAACGTCCACCCACACCTGTACCAGAAAGAAAAAAACATGCATTAGCCAAATTTGCAAAATAATTACTTCACTAGAAAATAACCTTATTTAAAACCTTTTACACTCACACGACATCTATTTATCAGCGGTTCCTCACCAATCATCTCATACACAGAGACATATATCGGACATCGATTCATGAACATGTTGAACAAATTTATGAATTATTCGACGAATTAATAAATCGGTCACCCATGATGATTTCTGAAATGATTGAGACGGTGAGTGCGTTAAATGAAATATTTGATGTGATGTCGTTTTAAATAAAGCCCAAAGCATTATCTCAGTGATCAACATCTTCTTACTATCCCATAATTCAGTATAACGTTTTCTTCAACTGTGGAATAAAGGAATAAAGTACACATGAGAATGCACAAACATCATTGCGTAAGTATTACAGTTGACACAATATCCGATCCCAACCAGCCTGCAAAAAACTCATTTGTATTTTTAGCAGACACTGGCGTGAACTGGCATACTGTCAAACTTTCCTCGGACGGGTACGATATAAATACGATGAATGCAAACTTTTGGTGGTAACTTGCAAAGACTCATATTCCATACCTTCCATGAGAACACAATAAGTTCTGTCATTGTCATCGAATAACAGATCCTGTGGATACTGCACGGTCGCCCATAAAATCAATGATGAGGATTCACAATTCCTGCGTGTGGGAAATCATGTATTGTCTGACATTGTTATAATTACTTCAGGTTAATTTACCGTGTGCACAAAGACATTTCCGACGTGAAAGCGTTATATATCGCTTGAATTGAGCAGCAGAGAGGGTGAACAGACCACGTTTTCAAGCAAAAATAAGGATTCCAGATCACGTTTTCGAACAAAAAATGGCCTATAGATAACGTTTTCGAACAAAATATTAGGTTTCCAACAAATCTCATTTAACCAAAAAAAAAGTCTCCATTTTTGCAAAAATGGAGATTTTACGATTTTTTAATCAATTTTGCTCGCAACGATGTGGTCATCCACCCAATCTGCTGCTAAAGTTTTCAGTTCTGGGTTAATAATTCTTTTACGATTTCAACCGAATATTTGATCCAGTCCGATACGATATCGTGTCCGAGGATCATGTAGATTTATTGTTGCGAATCCGTGCGGAGTCGACTGAGCATGACTAAAGAAATCTCGAAATTGATTGAAGTCCATATCAGAGCACCATGTCTGCCAAATATTTCTAAGAGTATGAGTATCAACTCCGTTGAATACAGAAAGAATATTGCAGTTATCTCTGATGACTTTTGGAACCTGAGTGTAGCGTTGAGTGACATATATCACGTCAGTGTTTTTGTGACGCCCACGGGAAAATATTCTAGCAGGATTTTTTTGTTTATCCAACATTATATCGTCGTATACGACTAAATTGTTAATATCTCCATCAATATCATCAATGCTCGGTGCTTCATCGATATCGGTTATAAAATCAATGGCGTTCTCACCCTTAATTTCTGATGCATTCTCGTTAAAATCCTTTAACACTTCATAACATCGTTGATCATCTACGCTAGGGGCAATTAAATACAACTTATCCCACTTCATCCATCTCATTATTAAATTGAGTAACAATTGCGTTTTACCGGATCCAGATGGCCCGATTATAATCATCCGGATAGAGTTTGGTAGCGCTGCATGATGCTTAATTGGTTCTCTTGTTTTAGTCGCTGAAAAATCAATTATATCCATATTTCTATACATAAATTATGGATCTATATTGTGTGAAGTGTAAAACGCGTACTGGCACAGATGACTTGACGACGATTACAACTAAAAATAACCGATCAGCGCTTTCTGGTCAATGCGTGCAATCTGGTACAAAGAAATTTAGATTTGTGTCTATGAAACCTGGAGATGTTTTTAAAAAAAACGAGGAGGTGATATCGCAGCCAAATTGGCAAAGCTCCCTGGAACCCCATGGGCAAAGTACCCCGGAGAAAAGCACCTTCCAGGATATAGCTACTGTGGACCGGGAACCAGACTTGATATCAGACTCAATGATCAAAATCAGTCCCGACCCGGTGAAGAACCAATAAACGCCATTGATAAGGCCTGTCACCTTCATGATGTTGCTTATAAAAGCAGCAACCTGCAACACATGCATCTAGCAGATGTGAAATTAATTCATGCGTTAAATGTTATTCCTGATAAATCCTTCAAAGAAAAATTGTCTTCATTTTTGATAAAATCGGCTATGAAAAGTAAATTGATGTTAGGTGCTGGTAATTAATAATATGGAATCAATTTATTATTCCCCAAGAGGATACTGGAGGGGTAAATCAGCAGTCCATAAACTCGCTAGCGCTGCAAAAGTGAAAAAAACTACTGCGGCTAATTGGTTATCCAAACAGGCACTATGGCAAATTTATCTACCACCGCCTAAACAAATTCAATTCTCGCATTTTGATGTGACAGTTCCTAATGAAGTTCATCAGGCTGATATATTATTTCTGCCACATGATCGTGGTTACAAATATGCTTTAACCGTAGTTGATATTGCAAGTCGATACAAAGAAGCAGAACCGTTAAAAACAAAATCAGCCACTAAAGTCGCTTCTGCATTTGAAAGGATTTATCGTTGAGGTCCTCTGCGTTGGCCAAATCTGTTACAAGTTGATCCTGGCAAGGAATTTCAGGGTGCAGTGTTATCTACAATGAAACATCATAATGTCACCATACGACGAGGGCATACTGTGCTACATCGCGATCAGGCCATTGTAGAACGATTTAATCGGACGATTGCTGAGCGGTTATTTGGATATCAATACGCAAAAGAATTCATTCAAGAAAAGCGATCCCGTGAATGGGTTAAAAGATTACCATCTGTGATTACTGCACTGAATAACGAGATTACTAGAACAATCAACATGAAACCTATCAACGCGATTAAAAAGAAGTCAATACCCGTACAACCACAAAAAGATTTCAAAGAACCAATTCTTGGTAGTAGTGTCATTGTGAGGTACTTATACGAACCAGGAGAGCTTGAAGGGGGTAGAAAAAGGGCTACTGATCCTATTTGGAGCGTCACTACGCATAAGATATCTAGTATAACACGATCAACTGGTAGACCTCCAGTCTATAAACTGGATTCAACTGCCCCTCAGCGGGGTTTTACTCGACAACAACTACAAGTGATTACCGAGGATACTCAATTGCCACCGCATGGTCTTAACTAGCACCGTTGCGTCTATTGCACTCAAGACAAGTCAACATCACATTATTTCTGACATGACCGAGATTGTTATTTTTTCTGTCTACGGTGAATTGGCGAGGATCCTTATCCGAATACTGCCAACGCATTATACAATTGCAACTCGCGCAGTGATTATTCTGTTGTTTCTTCAAAGTGATTATTAATTTAGCATCAATATCAAATTCTCGTTGTTTTTTTTTTTGTCCTGTTGTTTGTAACCGGAGAGTTTTTTATCAATAATTTTAACATCAATATCATCCATTGTTGTGTCATTATCATCGAAAACAACTCTTCGAAGTTGATTTATTTTTCGTACTCTGGATACTGCGAGATAGACTAAATTCGACCATTCGATGTGATTATCCACCATCCAAACAATTGTATTCGATATAGTCAATCCCTGTGAAGAGTGTATTGTTGCTGCGTATCCTAGCGTCCACGGGGACTTATTAGCACGCAATGCATCTTCAACGACGCTGATATCAACCAGCACAATATCATTTAATACGAGAATTTGTTTTTCACTCTGTCCAGGAATATCAACTTCAATGTTCTGTTTTCGTGTATCCGATGGCCTATAACAAAGGGGTACTGGAAGCGTTGCAAATTTTTCTTTATGCAATTCAAATAACTTCATCTGAAGTGTATCCCTGACTATTTTTCTACTTGCAATGATCAAAACGTTTGGTCTCCATGTTTCCCAGAAATCATTCATTGGAGTTTCTGAAATCACTTCACGCGCTATTTCGCATTGGATTCTATCCGGTTGTAATCTAATTAGTTTCTTAAATTCTCGTAATCGTTCATCAAGTGATCTATAATCAGTGGTGATTTCTTCATAGTAGTCTACAAAACCCTTTAGCCATTCATGTGGAGATGCACCGACAAATGGTGGTGGTTGGCCGTGATCACCGCACATGACGACTTTTGTGTTTTTGTTTAACAACCACTCAAGAAATGTTTTTAATACATCTAATGACACTGTGCATATTTCATCCCAAATTAAGATTTCAGGAATGAATTTATCACCCATACGCTCAGGAGTCCATTTGTCACCCTTCCATCGAAAGAAACTATGGTAAGTGCAAGCATTTACCCCTCGTTGTATCATCTCTCTGGCGAGTCTGTGAGTCGGTGTTAGCACAATCATGTTAGAAACGCTAGCGTTTCCACGACGAAATAATTCAATTGCACGAGTTGTCTTTCCTGACCCACCACAACCGTTTAAATAAACTGTCTTATATCTACATACTGGATCAGATACCGGTGGTGCATTAGAAAGTTCTGATTGAATTTCAATACGGTTACAACAAAGATATTTATCATCCATGGCAACGTCTGCGGATTCACAATACTCATGTAGCATCTCTTTTTTAAATCGCCAACGCCCCCAATTTTCTTCGGGATCTGTGAATTTAGCTACAGCTGATTTGTACTTATTGTGTATATACATCGAATCAGTGGCCACTCTAACCGCGGTATTAGGAAATCTATTTATCATCGAAAATAGATTAATAGAAGCATAGGCTAACATCGAACTTCTCAAATGTGTGTACTGGGAATTATATCCATCACAGTAGGTAACAACCGTACCTAATTTCTCACCATTGGATAGAAAAGCATCCTTACGGGATACAAGTTTTCCCTGTTTCATTAAATCCGCTACAATAAAATCGTATGCAGCGACATCTATGATCAACCGCGAAGAGTATTTTGCGTTGTCGTATCGTCCACCCTGGGTAAATTTACCGATTATTCTTCTTCCGAGATCTTTTGCTTGTTCTTTTTTAATTTCAAATAACTTCTTAGACCAATTTATGATTTCTTCTTCACTGAAATCTGGAAACTGTTTTCGTAGTTCGTTGATTATTCTATCTAGATCGGGTTGTGGTAGCCAAACTTCTTTCTGAGCTCGATAGCATATAATAGCCTCGGAAACAATCAACGATATTAGCATACCACAATCAATCATATATCTCAATAGCACTATTGGCATCCAGGCCTTTTCAGATAGGTGTCTACCGAGCCAAACATAACTACACGGATGTAATCCTGACGCTAATTCAAATGATATCACACGAGCGAATCCGGTTAAATCAAAATCAGGCAATGGTCCATTAATCGCAACACGAGTCATTTCATGCGTGGGGTGTCCAAATCGTTTGAAGTACTCAGCGCATTCCCCATATCCGAGAAAACTTCCGGGATAACACGCGGCTATATCAATTGAAATCATACCATCACGTGAGTATTTCGTATTCCACAGTCCTCCATGACCAAATTCGACGCAACTCAATTTAACATCCTCGAGAAAATCACTTCGTGTTGGACGCCATGAGTTTTTTTCTCTTGCGAAGTGAGCTACCACTGATGGAATAGTAAAACTATCCGTGAGTAGTTTTTCATGGGAATTCTCCGGTGAAAAATCACTAGCGATTTTTCTCATTCTGTTATCTAATTCTTCAATGCGATATAATTCACCATTTGGTTTTACAAATTGATCGAATTCTTCATCACTTCTAAGTAACCACACTGACACAGGATCATCCTTACACAACGCATGAATAGCATCGAATAATCTCTCTTCATAGAAAACATCCCCGACGAACTCCTTAGGGATATATCTCACGGTTCGTTCTCGTGGAAATATTGTTACCGCAGGTGTCCACGCGTGTTTGTTATGATCAATAATCTGTATTGGGGCTCCTCGCGATTGATATTTCGGTTCGTATAATACTTCTCCGGTTATTGTTGTTACTGATATTGGGAATTTTAATGAGGCTTCTAATTTAGCTCTATCAGAAATCTTTGCACCGTGCTGTTTTACCGTTAATTCCCACTCGGTTATTTTTTTTCGTCTTAGATCAGTTAGTTTATTTCCTCGGGATGCATTTGTGAAGTGTTCTATTATTCGTTCTGCTACACAATTCAGTGAACTAGAATATTTCATAGGAGCTAGTTTTGCGATATCGGGTTTATCATTTAACGGATATATCCCATAAACCATTGCTGTTACGGGATAAGATCTTTCGTAGTATGGCTTATCGATTCCGGTTAGAATTCCTGGTTTGGAATCTCTACTCACAATGACAGCTATTTTATTCTTGAGGATTGGTTCAAATTTATCCCTAATAATCCATTTGCCATCGACTTCGATAATGAATTTGATTCGGAAAAAATGCCGTTTTTCCCCAACACGTGAAATTATCACTGCTGCTTTTTCATCATTCATGGTAGCGTCAACAACACCATCAATTCGAAATGTTGACCAACAATAAGATGCTCCATCACGCTTGAATTCATTAAAACAGTCTCTGATTTTACTAATCATGGCTTTATCAAGAATTGTATTCTTTGGTCTATTAGAAACTATATCGAGATTGAATTGAGCATCTTTCCAGGGTAATCTCTTGGACGTTTTTTTTGGTTTATCGAGATTAAATTTAGGACTAATTTTTAATAATCTCTTAAACTCTTTCATGTTTCCGTCTCTTGGACGTTTTTTGGGTCTATCGAGATTAAATTTAGGATTAATTTTGTTACGTTTTTTTGGTTTATCGAGATTAAATTTAGGACTAATTTTTAATAATCTCTTAAACTCTTTCATGTTTCCGTCTCTTGGACGTTTGTTACGTTTTTTGGGTCTATCGATATTAAATTTAGGACTAATTTTTAATAATCTCTTAAACTCTTTCATGTTTCCGTCTCTTGGACGTTTGTTACGTTTTTTGGGTTTATCGAGATTAAATTTAGGACTAATTTTTAATAATCTCTTAAACTCTTTCATGTTTCCGTCTCTTGGACGTTTGTTACGTTTTTTGGGTTTATCGAGATTAAATCTAGGATTGATTTTTAATAATCTCTTATCAGCATATTTCGAAGGCGTTCTCCTTAATTCCCTCATGCTATAATTAATACAAGCATTTAAATGAAAGATTTATATATAATGAATCACTGCAAGTGGCTTATGATTGGATCAGTAACCCCGTGTAACAAATCATGCAGAAATGAGTTTTGTGGGTATCATATGCAAAGCTATCGTCGTGGAAGCCTTGGTCCGTTACCTTGTATTCTATGTGGAGTTGGGGTCAGGGGAAAATCTCAGTTGTGTTTGAATTGCGGTGGTAAGCGATACAGGGAGTTGAAGCGTTATTATGATAAAAGAATAAAAAATGGACAATCAATCAGAAATTATGACCCTGACGCTGACAAAGTCAGTATTCTTGACGCTGACAAAGTCAATATTCTTGACGCTGACAAAGTCAGTATCAAGGATAAAATCATAAGAACTCCTCAAGACTACATCGAAAGATTTATCATTAAACCAAACAATGAATTAGACAAACAATAGTATTATGTATACGAATGAACCAAGAATTCAGACAACACCCTGTGATCACAAATTATGAAGCATCCAGTGATGGTGTTGTAAGAAACCGCAGACTGAAGAAACCAGTTGGTTCTGTGAATAATCAAGGGTACTTGGTGTTTGGTGCTGGAAAGAAAACTTATCTCAATCATCGTTTCGCATTTGAGTGTTTTTATGGATTGATCGAGGATGATTTTGTTATTGATCATATCGATTTTAATCCGAAAAACAATTCTTTATCAAATCTGCAGGCTATCACACAAAGTGAAAATTCCGAACGAGGGGGGACTGGGAAATACTCGAAAAAAGCGAGACCTGTGAAATCTTTGAATACGATAACTAACGAAGAAAAAATATTTCAATCAATGAATGAAGCCGGTAGGCACTTCGATATTTGTGGATCCTCAGTACGAAGAGTTGCAGAGGGGATAACCAAAACGGCGATTTCAAAAAAGACAGGACAGAAAATTCGATTTAGTTACGTCTAATGCGTCATATTTTTCATTTAGAAATATATCATTATTATAGAATAATGAATTCTGAAAACATGAATAGCATCATATCCGAGATTTCAAAATTGAAAAGTTGGGATATTGAACTATCAGATGGGTTAAATCCTGATCAAATCATGTCTGATTTTCAGGATATAGAATACGGAGTTAACAACAATAAATATATGCTACCAAAGAAGTATGCGCTCATCAAAAGAATTCAGAATTCTATTCGGGACTCTCTCGCATTCTCCAGTGACGTAAGTGTGTTCGCTCCGTTGTATACCATCGTAGAACGAATACGAAAAGAATTGGGGTACGAATACGAATTGAAAAAGGAGGTTAATTCTAAAGTTAGAAACCTACGGGCGTTAATTCAAGAAAATGAACAATTTTGATTGAGCAACCATTTATCATTATTTGATTGTGACCGTCCCTCATAGAGATTTTAATTTTTTTTTAGCATTTTTTGATTAAAACTGTTGAAATCAGTGAATAAAAAATTGATGGCTGGTTCGGATTGATCAAAAATAGAATGAGGGAACTAACAGTATTATTATATTTATATACAATTTTGATAGCTCCCTCATCGATGAACGAAGCTGTTATAGGATGAAATAACGCTTCTATGATCGTGTTAAAAATTAACTGACATGTCTGACAAAAAGTGTTTTCGTCTGTTAGGTCGGATTGAAAAATTGTTTTGCAATTGAAAAATTGTTTCTGATTTCAAATAATGGTCAATGAAGCATTAACAACCCGATTAGCTCGTGAACGACTGGATGCAATCAGGAGATTTGTACCAATTCGTGACTCTGTACGGAATAAACTACAACAACGACAACAAGCGCAGACTGACTTTTCTGTGTCAAGTGAACAACTGTTTACTCCGATAACAAGTGCGACCAAAGATGTGAAAAAGTTAACTGAAGCAGCGATATACGGAGATATTCCTGAGCGAGAACGAGTAAAGAAGGCGCCGCTGCCTGATACGCTTGAAAAGATAGCAGCAGAGACCGGACAAACACGCGCAGGGATACAACAGTTATCCAGTGATATAAAAACTCAGCGCGAGTATGAACGATTAGCTGATATTGATGATTCTGCGCCTGAAACTCAAAGAGTTTCCACACCTGAACCACAACCTGTTGATGTCGTCACCCCAAGAGGTGTTCCCTTTATAGACAAATTCACCGAAGGAGCTATAACAGAAATCAAACTACCTGAATTAATAAAACCCAACGATTATGCGGATTTTGGCATTTTCGTTATCCAAAAATATTATTCAAGGGAAGAGTTTTTAAAAGACGAGTATAAAAACAGTAGAATTAAACGAGACGACTGGGTAGATTGGTTATATAAAATAAACAAGGAGATTACTGGTAATTTGAAAAAGGATACAATTGAGTACAGAACTTTTAAAGCAGGAGTTGATAGCTATGGTATACAAAAACAACAAAGTCGAGGCCGACAAAGGCAATTACTTGATGATAGGGAGGGCAACTGGTACAACTGAGGAAACAAGCGGAAAAGGATATTCGATTGGAAATCCAAAGGATTTCAACGCTGGAGTCTTTGACTCTACCACGACATGTCCTGGTAGTGTTATCAATGATATATCACGATTAGAAGTTCTTGTAGGAGGTTTCCGAGCTGGAAATAACTCACCGGAAATAATTAATGAAGCAGCTGATATCTGTAGACGATTATTTCAGGGTGGTATCATGGATATCAGCACATATCGAGATTTCATTGACGAGTTAGCAAATGGGTATCATAGTGACTGAATTGAAAAGTCAATTGAAAAATTTTTTCTGATTTCAAATAATGATCATACACTACAATCATGATAAACCAACCCCCGTCTACGTAGTTAATTCACGGTTTCCGGTTTATAGAGCATACTACGGAGATGGTTTAGGCAATACCATTGCAGGGTTATTTGCGAGAATGGCTCCAAAAGTGATGCCGTTAGCTAAACAACTAGGAATGAAAGCCATTGATGTTATTCGTGATAAGGGTATTAGTGCTGTTGGAAATTTTGCTGGAAAAGCGTTTTCAACTGCGAAGAATAAAATAACATCATTAGTGAGACGAAAAAAGAAACCGGTACCATTGCCATCTACAGCGGAAATGCCTGCAAGTGTTAGTAGAATTATAAATAACGCAGTAGACGAAAAATTAGCGTCGATGGCTTTAACCCCCGACCAAAGCAATATTGCAAATATGATAGCAGGAAGTGGCTTTAAAAAACTACGACGATGAGAATGGAAAAATCGTTTACGATTTCACAAATTTAGACTCTGATAAATAGAATAAAATGTTCAAACAGTCACCTGATCCAGCCTTTGATATAGATGCCCCAGTTCGCAAGGATGATTCTGTACGCGATTATCAATATTACGCCTATCATGCCATAGACTCAAATAGTCGAGCAAGAATTGAACTTCAAGTCCATGATACCAGTAAATACTTTTTGCCCTGTGAAGTGTTTATTGAAGTAGAAGGAGAACTTGTAACAGCTGATGATACTCCTGCTGTACCAGCACCGTATCCAGCTGGTACTCAAGTCGGTTTTGTCAATAATGGTATTATGGCGTTATTTGAGAGTGCTAGATATCTCATTGATGGAAAAGAAATTGAGTCCATAGATCGCGATGTTGATGTGGCTACAACAATAATCGGGTTAGCGAGATATTCTGATGATTATACAAGATCAGCAGGACCCTCTATGATGTTTGCAAAAGATGGTAAGAATACCGCTGGAGGAAATCCATTTGTTGTAAGACGACCAAAAAAACATGATAATAGTGATGCTGATGTCGAGAATATGATTATAAACAACGACGTTAATTTCAATCTAGGAGCCGCAACACGTATTTCAATGTTGCAAGGAGCGCGTAAATCATTTTCATGCGCGATTCCACTGCATCACATATTTGGATTCTGTAGAAACGTCAGAAAAGTTATCTACGGGGCGAAGCATACAGTATCGCTTGTACGAAAGAGTGATGATAATGACGCAATCTGGAGGACTCCAGCAGATGCTGCAAATCCCAATGCTGATGCCGGTAAAGTCAATTTAACAAAAATATCATTGTGGATGCCAGTGTTGACTCCAGCAATCACCGCAGAAGAACGATTACTATCATTTATGGACCAAGGAGGAAAGTCGTTGTTGAGTTGGCTAACCGTGAGTACAGATGTTAAACAATCAAATATCAACGGGTTATTCACGTGGAATCTAGCATCAAAACAAGGTGTTGCTGCGCCACGTCATATATTTATTGCGTTACAGGATAACACACGAGTTGGCAATCAACTCTCCAGCCATATGATATTTGATCAGTTAGGTGTGAAAGACGTCTCACTGAGAATAAACGGCCAGCAGGAACCATCCGAGGATATACAACTTAATTACACCGAAAATCATATTGCACGAGTTTATCATCGTCTGTTGTCATTTATGGCACGCGATCAAAATGTCGATACTGGTTTGCAAATATCACAATATGATTTTAAAAATCTTTATCCGATCTATTACTTCTCACTGGAACATCTCGATTTGATGAGACAATCTGTTGTTGATATACACTTTAGAGCTAATGTGACTCGTGGTGCTATTGCTAATTATAGAGCGGTTGCTGTCATTCTCAGTGATAAATCAATGCTACTTGAAGGTGTTGGTGGAAGAATGAGAGTGGTAGATGCACCAGTAGAAAATCTTTGATTGATTTTCTCGATTTTTCATTGAATTAGAATCAATCAATTATGTATAATGTCATATAGTGTTATTAGTGTTGCGTTAACTCCTGGTCAAATCAAAAAATTGCAATCAGAATCAGCTAAAAAATGTGGAACCACAATCACGTTGAAACACAACCAAATGACTGGTGGTGCAAATAAATTATCACTGACAACTCGTCAAATAAAACATTTCAATGATGCACTTGCAGCCAAAAATGGTGTTCAGATTACTCTCTCTGCGGCTGCTATCAAAAATATGATTAGAACAGGCGGTATATTCCCGTTGTTAGCTGCGATTCCAGCATTGATTGCAGCAGCAGCCCCAGCGGTGGCTAAAGCGGCTGCGTTAGGAGCCGCTGGTACTGCAGCAGGAATGGCACTAAAGAAAGCAACTGGGAAAGGATATTAAAAAAAGGGAAAGGGTCTAAGACTACCAGGAACCCCGTATTCGTGGTACAGCGGAAAGGGTCTAAGACTACCAGGAACGATTTATTAATTCAGAAATCTTCGATGGTTCCCATGTCCAATTTTGATTTAATGGATGCTGCTAAAAAACTCGCGATTAAAAACTTCAGAGGTGTCTTTATGAAAGATCAATTACCACATCAACCAAACAGCGTTGAAACCGGAATCATTAATTTAGATAACAGCACTGGACCCGGAACTCACTGGGTTGCATATGCTATTGATCCACGTGGGATTGTCTATTTTGATTCATATGGATTAGCCCCACCAAAAGAGTTTATGCGGTATATAAAAACCCTTCCAATGAAGACTTGGTATTCTACGCTACCAACACAAACGATGATTGACCCACCAATATGCGGCAGCGAAGTATTAAATGTCCTTGACGCTATTTCTAACTCCTTGAGTAACCCAAGCGGAAAACCACCACATGTTGTCGTTAATGAATACACTAGTAATCGCTGGAAATCGAAACGATTTTAGAGAGAGAAAGAGTTTTACAATAACATGATTGATATTTTGGGGAGATCTTTGAAACCCAAACCCGATGGCACTGCACCACCTGATTCTGTGAAGGATGTAAAAAAACTAATCAAAGATGAAATAGCTGAGACGTTGAACTTAACAAATGTTGATCCTAATGAAATAGTTGTATTTCAAGACAAACAGGGTAAATTGAAATCCAGTGATGTGTCATTGGATGATATTTTAGTTAAACAACGAAACGCAATCGAGAATACTATCGCGTTATTTTCGGATCAGGGTAAATTGAAAACCAGTCATATTTCTCTGGATGATATTTTGGTCAAACAACAAAACGCAATCGAAAATACTATCGCGTTATTTTCCGATCAGGGTAAATTGAAAACTAGTGATGTCTCTCTGGATGATATTTTAGTTAAACAACGAAACGCAATCGAGAATACTATCGCGCTATTTTCCGATCAGGGTAAACTCAAACCGGGTGTACTCGTTTCGACGATTACAGATCGATTAAAAACTCTCAACGATGAGTAAAACAATTCTGTGTTTGTACTAACAACACTTGAATCTAGAATTGAAGAAAACGGAAAACAGTTTACATCATTTCGTAGAAATATCATTGATAAATTTATTGGAACCCCGTTAGATAAAATTGAAATAAAACTCCCGGATATTAAAAAATCCATCGATGAGACGAAAAACTTCATCGAAGCCATCAAAGGTGATTTTTCGAGGATGATAACAATCATTGAAAAAACAAAAATTCCTCATGAGAAAACCAATAACGTAGTATATACAATCCAACACGGATCATTTGCGTGGACACCTACAAACAACAAATTAGATATCACTGCAACCGTTAAGGGTATTTATCGATTAACACTAGTAACACCATTAACTCAATTTAATATATCATCGTCGAGTTCATCCGGGGTTAATAATACGATTTCAACGATCATCGACAAGGATACAACTGAAAAGTTCACTATAACAGCTACTGATAAAAATTTGATTGGGATTCCAGCAACCTGGTATGTGGAATTCGTAGCGGATTTAAGTAAATAAATTGAAAGGATTTCACAATTGAAAACGCTAGTGTTTTTAAAATAAAAATGATTTCATCAACTCAATGTCGCTATGATCAGGTCAGAGAATTTCAGAATAGACTCAAAACCCTCACTGAGGAGTATCAAATAAAAATAAAAAAATACCGACGAAGAATCACCGCAATTGATGTTATTGTGTACTCGGTGTCAAGCGTTCTCGCTGGCGCCGGAATAATACTTGCATCGGTTACAATGATTGCCCCGGTCGTAGTTGCAATTTGCATTTCTGCGGTGGCTACAATCGGGGGTATATCAACCGGGATAGCAAAAAAGATATCATCATGCAGCCAGAGTAAACTGCAGAATTACTTACTTCAATTTCATATTGCATCAACCGCATACTCGCAATTATCATTGATGATATCGTCGTCACTCGATAATACAATCATATCAGATAGTGAATTCTCAGCGATGGTCAGTATTTTTGATTCCGCGATATCGAAATTAGAGCGACAACATGAGTATAATAACAATGACAACACCGATGGAATTAAAAAACACGAACCCGAAAACCAGAATGATCTCAATAACCTCAACCATACCAAATTGTGAGTTCTCAGTGATGGTCAGTATTTATGATTCCGCGGTGTCAAAATTAGAGCGACAACATGAGTATAATAACAATGACGACACCGATGGAATTACTTCAACGAGTAGTGGAGAACACGAACCCAGTACAAACAAGTATGATATCAATAACATCAACGGAACCCGAGTTTAGTGTGAATTTCCCTAGCCCAGTCCCCGTGAAGGAGATAGCGCTAGCAAAACTACGAGTGTATCACAGTCGGCCTAATATCAGATCAAAATCATTTGGTGGTCAACAACCCAATAGTGTTTGCAAATAAGAATAAACCCGACGGAACCCCAGACTGGAACGTTGTTTCCATACCAACCGGATCATACCAAATTGAACAAATCAATAATGAATTCGCGCGTAGAATAAAATCGATTACTGGAGTAGAGTCAAAAATCGCTATAACAGTTCATGAACCGACGCTATCATCCGCAATTGAGATAAACACAGAAGGATACGTCGTAGATATCTATCAAAGTTCTATTAGAACCGTACTAGGATGGCCTGAATTACCACCAGGGGGAAAAACCGTTGATTTACCAGAACCACAAAAAACTGATTATATCACCGACAGAATAAAATTTGATAATCCAATAAAGAGTGATAAAGATTATAATAAGTGGGATCTTTTCCATGGAATAGTAGAAAATAACGCTGTCAAATTCATACCCCAACAGAACAAAATTACTGAAAATTTCACAGCATTTAATAACGATTTTTCGCTGTTGTTAATATCTCTTAAATCCGGTACTCTCACCCGAGATGAATTTATCAGCGTCGTAGAAACATGCAACAAAATCATCAATGATATGGAAACATTTCATTTGCTAATTATTCTAGAGATATTACGTGACGATAATCCTAAAACGAGAACAGAGTTTGCGATGAAAAGTAATATACGCGTAGAAGATATTCGTGAGTTTAAACTACCAGAATATAATATCCTAGAACTACAAAAATCTCTCAGTGATGCCATCGATGTTGGTTTTAAAATTATTCATGATGCATGGAAAAAAACAACATCACCGGAAATAAAAATCCTCAAACACAATAATGACCCAGACGGTGGCGGCAGGCATATCGCTCCGTTCAACGTGAATATATCCTCAGTGATTGCGCTCAATTTAGTATGTGATGTTATCGAAGGAAGCTATCAAATTAATCTCGAACGATCAAATCAAGCTCAGCAAGGATATATTCTTTATTCGTTTGCACCAACAGCTCCTCCAGGATTCCTAATTATTGAAAACCCAATTAATCCTGTCTACATGCGATGCCATAATAATTCATTAACCAGAATTAATTTCAAACTCACCGACCAGTCAAATAATCTGATTGATTTACAAGAAGAGGTGTTAGCGATTAGTCTGTTTGTGAGATCCTAAAGACTTGATCAAATCATTTATTATTTTTTGTTAACCCAGAACTGAAAACTTTAGCAGCAGAGAGGGTGGATGACCACATCGTTGCGAGCAAAATTGATTAAAAAATCGTAAAATCTCCGTTTTTGCAAAAATGGAGACTTTTTTTTTGGTTAAATGAGATTTGTTGGAAACCTGATATTTTGTTTGAAAACGTTATCTATAGGCCATATTTTGTTCGAAAACGTGATCTGGAAGCCTTATTTTTGCTTGAAAACGTGGTCTGTTCACCCTCTCTGCTGCTAATTGTCATCCGCGTGAAACCAGGTGATTTGATCTTGATTAATTTTCATAGCATTTTCCATACCATAACAATCGACTAACACCATTTGACTCAGACCATCTTGAATGAAATCATTTGAAGCATACCATCTTGTATTAAATAATTATATGACACATACTATATTGGACTAAATAACATGAAACAAACCATCTTGAACTAGATAAATGACACGTGATCTGGACTTTTAACATAACTTGAACAATTGTACAATCATATCACTATGATGTCTGCAGTGTGACGGTTTGAAGCACTGAGGTATCATGCCGCAGACATGTAGAATGATGTCCCGCCGAATTACGTTATCCTGACACCAGGCAAACCAGTCCTAACACTAACGTCTTAATACTGAATGACAAGTGAGGCAGCTGTTAGTAATTTTTTAAGTTCTTTGGCATGACTCGTTCTGGGATCGAACCCACCACCTGTCGCATACGCGGTGGACGCTCTAATCACTAGGCCACCTGAATAGTTGAAATAATATAAATAGGAAGATCTTGGATGAGAGGAATAACATGAAACAGACCATTAGAGAGAAAAAAACATGAAACAAAAAATCTTGTGCTATATAAATAATATAACACAGACCATCTTGGCTTAGAGATTAGAGAAATAACATAAAACAGACCATCCTGGATTAGAGGAAAGGCATGAAACATGACATATTGCATGAAATAGTATGAAACAGACCATCTTGGATTAGAGGAATGACATGAAACATGACATTTTGAATGAAATAATATGAAACAGACCATCTTGGATCAAAACAGAGAAGCTATCGTCCGAAAACAGACTGTAGAACACTGGTCGAAAACAGAGATCATATCGTCTGAAAGCAGACTATAGAACACTAGTCGAAAAAAGAGAAGCTATCGTCTGAAAGTAGACTCTAGAACACTAATCTAAACAGATAAGTTATCGTCTGCAAGCAGACTATAGAACACTAGTCAAAAACAGGGAAGCTATTGTCTGAAAACAGACTACATAACAATAGTCTGAAACAGAGCAGATACCGTCTGAAAACAGACTATGATAACATTTGTCTAAACCAGAGAAGCTATCGACTGAAAGCAGACTATAGAACACTAGTCTAAAACAGAGAAGCTATCGTCTAAAAGCAGACTTTAGAACACTAGTCAAAAACAGAGAAGCAATCGTCTGAAAACAGACTATGATAACACCAGTCGAAAACAGAAACGATTTCGTCTGAAAACAGACTATGATAACACTAGTCGAAAATAAAGAAATTATCGCATGAAAACAAACTATTGAACACTAGTCTAAAACAGAGAAGCTATTGTCTGAAAACAGACTACATAACACTAGTCATAAACAGAAGCTCTCACCTGAAAGCAGGCTATATAACACTAGTCTAAAACAGAGAAGCTATCGTCCGAAAACAGACTATAGAACAATATTCGAAAACAGAGAAGCTATCGTCCGAAAACGGACTATAGAACAATATTCGAAAACAGAGAAGCTATCGTCCGAAAACAGACTATAGAACAATATTCGAAAACAGAGAAGCTATCGTCTGAAAACGGACTATAGAACACGTTTAAAACAGAGAAGCTATAATTTGAAAGCAGACTATAGAACACTAGCCAAACATAGAGAAGCTATAATCTGAAAGCAGACTATGATAACACTAGTCGAAAACAGAGAAGCTATCGTCTGAAAGCAGTCTTTGGGACACAAGTGTAAAACAGAGAAGCTATCTTCTGAAAACAGACTATATAACACTAGTCTAAAACAGAAGCTATCGTCTGAAAGCAAACTTTGGGACACTAGTCTAAAACAGAGAAGCTATCGTCTGAAAGCAGATACATTAAAGTTAGATGACGAACAAAGTAGATTACACCTGTCATCTGACAAGAACACCATATGGTTTATCTTGGCCGCAGCTCCTGTAAACAACATATAACATAAACTAAGTTCCATGCCTAGGCAACTCTAAATCAAGTTAAGATTTGATTTAGAGTCTCCCAAACATTAATCTACAGTGCAATTCAACCAGCATCATAATCCATGAGTACTAGACTTTCTTCTTCGAATTCATTTTTACATTGAATTATAATTTTAAATAACTCTACCTTTCTCTTATTAAGTAATTTTGATAATTGCACCGACCCATTTTAAGTAATCGTAATATATGTGTAATATGCAATTTCATTTCACATGATACGTAACCGAAAAAGCTAAACAGCATAATGGTACACAAATAAACTATAAAAAGGATCGAACAGACCAGGACCGAGAGGGAATGAGAGAAAGAAAAGGTCAGAAACATGTGAAGACGACTACAGTAAATAAAATGCGGACAAAATATATGAAGATAACATACAGCTAGCAAGTCTACAGTAGCCTATCAAGGTGAGCATATATAGAAAGCTCTCTTCAGACAATATGGACGTCATTTTAACATTGCATATTTTTTTAATGAGAGAGAGAGAGAGAGAGAGAGAGAGAGAGAGAGAGAGAGAGAGAGAGAGAGAGAGAGAGAGAGAGGGGGGGGGGGGATTTTATATATTTATGTACTACGGAATGAGCTTATAAAACTAAATACGTAATTATTGGAGAGAATATGTGTCTGTGCTTGCAGATGTGCATCAGAGAGGAAATTTGTTTCTTTTCTGACATCAAATGAAAACTTAGCTAAAAAAATGTACGTTCTTATCGAATACAGTTTTCTCTGTTTATACCTATATACCAGACTATTAAACCGCCGGTGTTTGATATAGTGTGTTTTATATTTTCCACGTAGCTTACCAATTGTTCAATCATATCGCTACGATGTTTGCAGTGTGGCAGTTTATAATAATGTCAAGAACTGGGTCATCATGCCGCAGACATATAGCATAATGTCCCACCCAGTCACATTATCCTGACACCATGCAAACCAGTCCTAACACTAACTCCTTAATGTTGAGCGCCAAGCGAGGCAGATCTTAGTACCATACGTTTTTATAAACTTTGGTACGACTCGCCCGTGGACCGAACTCGCAACCTCCCACATCTGAGGCGGACGCTCTAACAACTAGGCCATTGGATAGGTTTTAATTTAGTATTTCATTTGTTCTTTTTAAAAATCATTTGTACAAATAAATAACATAAAATGCGATAAATAAAAAGCAAGAATGGCTCGTGTTTAACTGGCTTGGTTGACAACATATTACCTTGAAACTGACTATTTTTAAGGTGCAAAGATCTGAGATTGGCCTGTTGTTGCCACAAAACTGTGACGGCGTACGCGTCCAATGTGCCCTTGGACCATTTGCATGTGATTGTCTCGACAATAAACCTTTATCAGTATTTGTTGACCATAAATAATCTGATCAAGCGTGTGCCAGATGAGTATATACTTGACGCATAACCGCAGGTTATTTCTGTACCATAAATATCAACGTTTAATTGACTTGAGCAGCTAAAATGCATTCGAAGTTGGAATTGAGTTTCGGTTTTATGCCAGTTTTTCATAGAATCAAAAGGTGGCTTTTGCTTTTAGTTTTAATAGATTTATGTTTAGTGCGATAGAAATTACGATATAAAAGAAGTATAAAATTGGGATCAAACAAAAAGTTTGATCTTTAGAAGATTTTGGTAATTCGAATATCTTCTTTGAAGAGTTTTCACTGTACTGTGTTGAATGAAATCAGAGTCATCAGATACCTGTAAGGTCTCGCTCCACTAAGGAGAAAAACACAGAAAGCAAGAAAGGCAAAGAAATTAAAAGACAAAAAATTGTAAACCAGATATGATTATCAATGAGAAACCACATCCAGAGAATCAAATTACATGATTATTTTATGATTGAACAGCGAGGATCTTAAATATTTACATACGTGTAAGGGATAGTTTTTAATCGAATTAGTTTGAGAATACTGACATTTATGAGCATTTATTTCTAACTGAATTAGCGAGAAAATACCGATTTTCAGTATCATCAATTTCTAATTGAATTAACAAGAGAATACTGATATTCAGTATCATCAATTTCTAATTGAATTAGCAAGGGAATTCTAATATTCAGTATTATCAATTTCTAACTTAAATAGCAAGGGAATACTGATATTCAGTATCATCAATTTCTAACTTAAATAGCAAGGGAATACTGATGTTCACTATCATCAATTTCTAACTTAAATAGCAAGGGAATACTGATATTCAGTATCATCAATTTCTAACTTAAATAGCAAGGGAATACTGATGTTCAGTATCATCAATTTCTAATTGAAATAGCGAGAGAATACTAATATTCAGTATCATCAATTTCTAACTGAATTAGCGAGGGAATACTGTTATTCAGTATCATCAATTTCTAATTGAATTAGCGAGGGAATACTGTTATTCAGTATCACCAATTTCTAATTGAATTAACGATGGAATACTGAACAGTAGTGCATGACATTGGAACACAAAGGAAAGCATTTATACCATGTATAATGAGTACAGAGTAAGGCATGTTATCTTGTATATGCTATTTTCAGAACATTCATTTCTCCATGTAATCTTTGTGTGTCTAATAATAATAATAATAATAATAATAATAATAATAATAATAATAATAATAGTAATACTACTATTACTAATACTAATCATTATTATAATTTCTTTTATTAACGTGTGAGCAGATATTGTATTGCTTCATCCTTTAGACCAGTCTGGCAATCTGTATGACTGTTGTTACATATAATAATAAAAAACATGATCTATAATTATCCATTGTGTATGAAAATAGGTTAAATACAAATAATAAAAAGCGATGGGTGGTATATACATGCATGCATACATACATACATACATACATACATACATACATACATACATACATACATACATACATACATACATACATACATACATACATACATACATACATACATACAACAAATAAAAATCCTATAATTACACCTCCGTACATATAAAGTTAAAGTCCACTCAGAAAATGAGCCTTACTAAAATTATTCAAATTTGTGTTATAGTTTGGCTTTTAAAAAAAAAGAGATGAGCTATTAAAATTATATACCAACACCTAGACAAATGTATTTTACTGTGTTGTACGTCGGTCGATTCAACGAGGACCTCTAGTCATCCGAGGGTTGGATGGGCTGGTTCCGTTCTGTGCGTATGCAAGTGGCTGATGAGGCCAACCCTTGCACGGAAAATTCGTTTGTATAAGTGATAGAAGATAAGTGGGACATCTCCAAGAGGGTTGATGTTGGGCCGAAAGTTGCTCTGGCTCTGGCAATGCGAAGGTTTACCTCGTCGTGAATAGTGACGCTCGGCGACAGTGCGCTATAAACTTTAAGGTAGATGAAGCGGTTCACTACGTTGAGGTTTTAGCCGTTGACGGCGATGTTGGGCTCAACATAGGGTTTTCCAGGGGCGGGCTGATGCAGGAATTTAGAACACAAGCCTTCTTCTTGACGCCAATGATTACTGGGAAAGGCTCAGATGTCTCTCCATTGTATTGGACTCGTGCCTGCATGCCATTGTGGAAATGCTGCACTATGGATATAAATTTTCATGGGTATCCGTATTTGGCCATTATATTCCACGTGCCTTCTCTGCTGACAGTATCAAAGGCATTTGTCAAGTCTACGTACATGGAGAAAAGGTCAGTGTTTTGGTTTTGACATTTCTCTTGTAGCTGCCTCTCAGCAAAGAACATGTCGATGATCACACGTTCTATTCGCAATCCACACTGGCTTTCTGGCAGTAGTCCCTGGTCAAGGAGCGTAGCGTGCCGGTTCAGTAAGATTCGCGTGAGTATCTGTCCTGCAATTGTGAGTAAGGATATTCCTCAGTAGTTGTCGCAGGTCTGGCGGTTCGCTTTGCACTTATACAGGTGGATTATGGAAGCGTTTTTTAATTTCATGGGAAATAGTCTTTTGCTGCCACATCAGTACAAAAAAACCCAGTTAATGGAACCTTTCTATCAGGGATATGCCACCTTCCTTGTAGACTACAGCTGGCATGGAGTCTGAACCAAGTGCTTTGCCACTGGAGAGCAGACGTGTCGCTTTCTGTGTCTTCAGCAAGGATGGAAGGTCATTTAGTGTTTCATTGATGGGTAATTGGGGGATAAGTCTAATGGCTTCATCACTGATGGATGAATGGCGATTCTGGACATTGTCAAATTGTTCAGCTCATCGTTGAAAAATCTTCTCTTTATCAGTTATTAGTGTGTTCCCGTATGCGCTGGCAAGGGGTGATGATCCAGAAGATGCATATCTATACACCTTTCTCAGTGCATTGCTGACTTTATACATAGCATTCTGGTCTGCTTAGCACTGGATCTCGTCAGCTTTGTTGTTCAGTCATGTCTTTCGCATCTGACGCAGTTTCTGCTGTACAGTTCTGCGTATATTGTTGTACACATTTTCCTAGAGGTGGACTTGCGGTTGATGAGATAGGCTTGAAGTAGGCGGTGTTTCTTATCTAGCAACTGCTTGATCTAGTCGCAGTTCTCATCAAACCAGTCTTTATGCTTTCTTGCTGAGGATCCTAGGATTTCTGAAACCTTAATGTAGACCAGTTCTCTGAATGCCGCCTAGCCGGTCTCGAAAATTTGATTGTCGAGAGGCGTGGATTTCAGACGTTTTTCTAGGGCATCCACCAGAGACTGCTTGATACTGGTACATTTCAGCTTGGTGACATTTATTTTTATATGAGTCTTTTTTTCCGGTGGGCGTATTGTGTGCTGAATATGGAAGTTGAGCTTGGTGATGATGAGGTGGTGGTCTGTCCAGCAGTCACCGCAACACAAGGACATGGTCACACGCACATCCTGCCTGTCACTCTTCTTTACAATGACGTAGTATATACGGGGCCAGTGCTTACAGCGAGGGTGCAGACGTCCGGTTACGGGTAGGAAGGAGAAAGACTATTAGTGATCAGCAGTTAATGCTCGGCGTAAGTCTGGAGCAGAAAAAGACCGTTGCTGTTTCAGTGATGTACGCCGTGCTTTCCTAGCACGCGATAACAGGCAACCAAAGGCGTAGCTAGGGTGTTTGGAGCCCGGGGATAAGATCTATTTTTACGCCCCCTCACCCCCATCCCCCACTTTAACTCTGAAACCTATTTTTTTCATCAATAAAATCACCAACACCTACTTTCAACACCCATTCCGTCGCCCCAACCAGTCTGGCGCCCGGGGACATATGTCCCCCCCCCCCCCCTCATGTCCCCCCCCCCCCCCCGCAACATCGTTACAGCCTACGTTAGCATCAAAATCGCCAAGATTGACGAGCTTATTTGACATTAAAACTTTAGTAATGACGGAGTGAAAATCTTCATAGAACTTGACATTCACTTCATCTGGGTTGGTCATGGTTGGATCATAGCAACAGATGGTAAATTGCTTTCTCCCAGACAAGAGAGGGAGTTTCATGGTCATGAGTCTGTCCTTTACTCCCTTGAGAGTTCCATCCAATTTGCCAATGGATGTTGTCTTCACCGCAAAGCCTACACCAGCCTCATTGCGCTCTTTACTTCCTCGGCCGTTCCAAAACAAAAGTGAATCCGAGCCCCTTTCACAAAGTTTACTTTCTGCTGCAAGTCGGGCATGGCTCAAAGCAGTAATGTCCACGTTGTTTCTGGCGAGTGCCTTTCCTATTAGGGCGGTTCTCATCTAGAGTCTTGTATCCTCGCCTCATGCCAGTAATGTGCACACATTCCATTCACCAAGTGTGAGAGGAACAATCTTCATTTTCTTCTTTGCATTTTGACCGCTGGAGTATAGTCCACGCTAGCCGCGGTATCCTGGCTAGAGAATATTTAGAGCAAGCAATGTTTATGGCATATATTGTACTCTGCCTTTTATGACGCTCTTTGTAGTTTACTCTATATTGGTAGTGTATTATGGGCCGGAGGCCAACAATGCTGAATAAGCTTTCATTTCTATTCCGTTTTGTTAAATTAACCATTTATGTATCAAATAACATTACACTTATACTAGATTTTTACCATTCAAGTATCAAACATATGTATACTTCCATACTCGATATTAACCATTTAAGTAGCAAACATATTTATGCTTTCATACTCGATATTAACTATTTAAGTAGCAAACATCATTACCTTTCTGGGGCCACGAGTCGCCGAGTGTTCTGAATCTCTATTTAGCATAACCATCTTACCTCCTGTCTCCGTGGATTCGAGTTTCGGGTTCGGCCAATGTGGGTATGTTAGAAAGCTTTTCAGTAGCTTCTCGTGGGTTGGTGGTTCTTTCTTGGGATTTCCCAGGTTCTTCCTCCACCATTTATTCTGGTCACCATGTCTGGCCATCTTGTGCTGAATATTGGTATTAACAGACATCATTAAATGTCCATACTATATAGTAAGTGTATTATTATCAAATAACAATGTACTTGTATTCGATATTAAATTTTCAAACATCAAACGTCATGTTTCCATAATAGAATTTCTTACTTGCAATCAAATTTTTTAATGAAGCAATCAGCAGTTATGAGCAATCAGTAGAACACATAGCACAGACCCATATCTGCAAGTATAATTCCATCCACAATATCATTTTGCCTTGTTATGTATAGAAATATCTTTTGTAACTCCATGTACATGATTTAATCTATAATGTTTGTATTTTTTTTAATTCTTGATTGTAAATTGTAGTGATTTTAAGATATTTGGATGTAGAAATGTGTATGATCTATATATAGATTCTTAGATAGTAACAAATAATACAAGCATTATTAAAAGTTGTTCACTACATTAGAAGAAATACGTAAACGCATTGGGTGGGTTAAATTGAGTGAATTACTCTATGATGTTTGTGAAATTTGCGATTTGTCTTGTAACAGGCAGTAGAAAAGTTCGTTTTCACCTCTTTTGTTAATATATAAGAAAGTGTAGCTGGACAATTTTGGTCATTAGTATATATTTTGTTTTTTGTTGCAACATCGCGTATTTTATGTTATATTATTGGAGAAAAAAGAAAAGATTATTTTGGATTATTCATTGCAAACAGAAACTTGGACAATAATGTTTAATAATGTTATTTTACCACTTTTGTGAATTGTTCAAAAACGTTCTGGACACCGACATTTTTACGTTACGATTCAAGGCAGACCAATACATTTCCGTAAATGAAACTCACAAAGAACATTTCATTCTTTGTGCTTTAATATAATATTCATATGATTGTTATCGATTCAATTCTTAAAAATGGACGTTCATCTAGAATTTTTATTTTATAACATCGTTGATGAAATTGTTTTTTACGTTTTCCAAACTGGTTGATTTTGCTTCTTTCTATTATTTAGTGTAGGACCAAACAGCCACTAAATATTCCATACTTGATCTTAACCATTCAAATATCAACATCATTATGATTCCATATTCCAAATTAACCATTCAAATATCAACATCATTATGATTCCATATTCCAAATTAACCATTCAAATATCAACATGGTTATGATTCCATATTCCAAATTAACCATTCAAATATCAACATCATTATGATTCCATATTCCAAATTAACCATTCAAATATCAACATCATTATAATTCCATATTCCAAATTATCCATTCAAATATCAACATCATTATGATTCCATATTCCAAATTAACCATTCAAATATCAACATCATTATAATTCCATATTCCAAATTATCCATTCAAATATCAACATCATGATTCCATATTCCAAATTAACCATTCAAATATCAACATCATTATGATTCCATATTCCAAATTAACCATTCAAATAGCAATATCATTATGATTCCATATTCCAAATTAACCATTCAAATATCAAAATCATTATGATTCCATATTCCAAATTAACCATTCAAATATCAACATCATTATGATTCCATATTCCAAATTAACCATTCAAATATCAACATCATTATGATTCCATTTTCCAAATTAACCATTCAAATATCAACATCATTATGATTCCATATTCCAAATTAACCATTCAAATAGCAACATCATTATGATTCCATGTTCCAAATTAACCATCCAAATATCAACATCATTATGATTCCATATTCCAAATTAACCATTCAAATATCAACATCGTTATGATTCCATTTTCAAATTAACCATTCAAATATCAACATCGTTATGATTCCATATTCCAAATTAACCATTCAAATATCAACATCATTATGATTCCATATTCCATATTAACCATTTAACTATCAACATTGTTATGCTTCCGTATTCGATATTAACCATTCAAAATAAACATCAATATATGCTTCCATATTCCATATTAACCATTCAAAAATATCAACATCAATATGATTCCATATTCCAAATTAACCATTCAAATATCAACATCATTATACTTACATATTCCAAATCAACCATTCAAATATCAACATCATTATGATTCCATATTCCACATTAACTATTCAAATATCAACATCATTATACTTTCATTTTGGTATTTATATACGCTCTTCATTTCTTTCCCTACCAACATCTGTGGATGAATGCAAGAGCTAACGAATAAATTAATAGTATATTAACAATCAAACAAAAAAAAAACAAAGTCGTTGAAAATATATTGAAAAAAGATTTAACGGATGCTCCATGCTGATGACCTGTAAAGATAGTGAATGGACCAAAGCTAAATTGGTAAGCAAACAAAATGAGCACGCAAATTATAAAAATAAAATTATTCTAACTTAACAATTCAAATGTTACTAGTATCGAATCAACCAGGCAAAAGTTTTTAATGAGATTTGTCACAGGCACAAAAGACTGACAATCGCTGATACCGGAAAACTGGAGTTCATGAGAAAGTGACAAGTTCGCTAGGGTGTTAACTCCGTGTATGTTTATATGTTCATCATCAGTCTAGATGTTGTGCCTATGAAGGGTACACTGCCTCACATTTAAGTCTTAAAATACTGTGTTGTCATGTGACTTATGAAGGGTACACTGCCTCACATTTAAGTCTTAAAATACTGTGTTGTCATGTGCCTATGAAGGGTACACTGCCTCACATTTAAGTCTTAAAATACTGTGTTATCATGAGACTTATGAAGGGTACACTGCCTCACATTTAAGTCTTAAAATACTGTATTGTCACGTGACTTATGCAGGGTACACTGCCTCACATTTAAGTCTTAAAATACTGTCTTGCCATGTGCTTTACTTACTGCGAACTGCTTATGATTAATTTGCTTCACTGAAAGTATGTAGTCATTATTTGTCAATATTGATATTTGCCCCGGATATAGTGTAGAGTAATGCAGATTATGACGCCTTTGATGAGATATCTCAATTTTATTTCTTTTCCTGTTGAGAGAGAGAGAGAGAGAGAGAGAGAGAGAGAGAGAGAGAGAGAGAGAGAGAGAGAGAGAGAGAGACAGAGAGAGAGAGAGAGAGAGAGAGAGTGAGACAGACAGAGAGAGAGACAGAGACAGACAGACAGACAGACAGAGACAGACAGAGAGAGAGACAGACAGACAGAGAGAGACACAGAGAGAGAGAGAGAGAGAGAGAGAGAGAGAGAGAGAGAGAGAGAGAGAGAGAGAGAGAGAGAGAGATTGTAACAAATTAATGAATGAAGCAGGATAGTAGAAATAATCTCTGAATCCTAATTGTCGCCTGGCAAATACAACATTTACAGGTGGATGTGATCGATTAGTGATATTTTCATAAAATCAAGTAGTAAGTTATAATTAATTAAATGCGTTACCACGCGTGCCTTTCAATATTCAAGCATTCTGGCGTGTTGGTCATTTTCTAATTTAATTTCTGAATGAATCAGCGGGGCAGTCTAGATTTACACCGTGGGTATCTCAAAGATAAACAATCATCTGGCTCCTGCATCTGGGTGGGATTAATCATACCTGTGTCATGAAGATTTAATCTGTATTGTCATACCTGAGGCGACATGTGACTAAGACTTATTGTGAGATGTATTTAACCATATCTATCAACAATACTTGTTGTCATTCACATTGCCAGTTGTTTACTTCAAATGAATAAATTAGTTTTTAAATTTTACTGCATTTCTATTCAGTGATTCTACTTCTGAACTGCACGTTCATTGGCATTCCGTGACGTTATTGAATTTACATTCGAAAACGGAGCAGAGGTAGGTAATAACTCAAAAAAGACGGTCTGTATGATGTGGAAGTTAACTGAACAGAGAATATACTTTTTAATTTTGACGAAAAAATCAGCAAAATATTTTTGTTCTGAATTAATCTTTTAGATTTGTGAATTGTGTGCACTTTTAGACTGAACATTTTGAAGACGGTAAGTAAATTTAATTTGATTGATTTGATAATTTAAATAAGTTTAATAAATATTATAGTGAAATACCTTTGCATTGAAACCATTTTGTGTGACATCTTATTCATATGCTATACTGGATTTAACCTATAATTAATCAACAAGAAAACTCTGATATATTGTGTAACGCTTTTCAAAAAATAAAATAAACCAATATTTTCAATAGTTTTGCCCGAATTTTGTATGATAGGTTTTATTGGTTTCTTATCACTTTATGGATCCCTGTTTGTTTTGGAATGCCATATATATATATATATATATATATATATATATATATATATATATATATTTGTATGTTTTGATGTCAGAGTTTACATGCTCATACGCGAGTAGACATATAATTTTTAGACTTCCAGTGATTTTATATTGATATTCGGCGTGCTTCGTCACTCATTACTTTTCGGATCATTAGCGGTGTGTTTGGTGAGATGTGAACGATATTTGTCCCATTCTATATACATGCAATGATGTATGCGTGTCTTAATTATTGCTTATAGATATCCACAAATTTAATTTCAAATCAATCTTAACGATATATATGGGAAGAATAACATATAAGTATACAAAGTTAGTATAGATTTTTACTAAATGTGTTGCCACATTGATAAGTTTTGTTCGCAGATGTAGCACAAATTGGATTCATGTCACGTGCGATAAGTCTGCTATTTTGCTTTCTGCTTCCTAATTTTCTTCTTTTTTTGGGGGGGGAAGAGGGCACCAAACAGATGCCCCTAATCCCTAATCAAAAAAAATTTTTAAAAAAATTATGTGTGTTTGTGATCCCCCAAGTATGTTGTTTGTTGTTTTTTATTTTTATTTAAATTCCCATTTAATTTTTCCCCATCGGGGTTATATATTTGATTTGGGGTATTTGTTTCCCTAGTGTTACTTGCGTAGATCTTTACTAGGTGGGAATTGATCTACCCACACTAGTAGTCTACTTTTATTATTTGTTTTGACCATGGCTAGTGGTCCACTATTTCCTTGTGTTTGCTATTGGTGTTTGTTGCTATTTGTCTGTTTGCTATATAAGGTCATACTTTGTGTTTGTGTAAAGGAAAGCCATTTCTTTCAAATTTGTACCAGTTGTCTTACTTTATGTCTTGCACAAAAGGAAGACATTTTTTTTATTTTTGGTATTAAGTTTAAGTTTATTATACGTTTAAATTAAAATTTTTGTATAAATTGAAGTGTATTTTTTTAATTATTTAGTGTTCTTCAATTTATCTAGTAATACTTATTTCCTTAGGTCCGTCTTCCTTGAGCCAGGATCTGTACGAATTTATTTGGTTGTACGGCTTCCTAATTTTCTTGCACGCACAACCATTCCTTAGTATGGACAAATATATTCGCTGTGTTGCTGGCCTATCATGTATCCCTCTGAATCATGTATAACTTATTATAGCATTGTGCAAATAGTGAAAAGAAAAGGAAATTATTTAAGAAGAAAAAGACGAACATAATCCACCTTCAAAGAACATAGAATAGGACCGACATTTGGCAAATGCTAAGAATAAGATTTAGCTTGTGCAAATAAAAGGGCAAATAAATGAAATTAAAACATGACAAGTTTATAAAATCCCTTAGTTCAACTGTACAACAGTTTGTGTATGTGTGTGTGTGTGTGTGTGTGTGTGTGTGTGTGTGTAATAATGTTAAATCTAAGTAAACGTTTACGACATTCTGCGGAATGCCATCATTGATACAGTATCAAGTACGGCATCTATTCTACCAGACAGGTAATACAAAAACTGATTCTGTACAAATTTAGTGGTTGTCACTGATGAATTTAAACAATCAATTATTGAAGATAGAAATAAGATAACGTTGTAAAAGAAAGATTTCTTGACGAGACGGCCATGTGACAAAATAAGAGGGAAGTCTGAATGTTTGATTTTAGAGAAAGCATACTTTCAACCTGTTGCCTTCAGACGAGTTGTCTCGTTACAAATTACATCTTTATATTATTGTCAGTACTTAATAAAGTTATTAGAAAATCGGAGATATCTTCTACAGAAAAATCAAAAGCAGTTAAATATACATGTACTCACCCATCTTATGTAGGAAGATAATCTCACATATTGTCCATTTGGAACTAACGAAAATAAAGTCATACTTCAAACTAAAAGAGTCTAAATATGCTTCCGGTTTACAGAGAACTGTCACAACAAATCAGAATATAAAACACAGAATAGGCATGCGACGAAAGCAACGAAATGAAAAGAGAGATATAAATTCCGGCTTCCAAACCGCAATGTCAAATGATGGAAGAACATTGCAGAATCAAAATTTAAACAATTGACACACAATATATATTTCAGAAAGCAGTTTCATATTCCCCATACATGACATATTTCACTGACAGACAAGCTATGCGATAATTAATAGATGCAGAAACATAGCTGTCTATAATACTTTTAACTTTCTTTGAAGAGTTGTTGAAGGAAGAGCCAGCCATCAACAACTGAAAACAGTTGATAAAGGTACTGAAGCAAATAATATTGATATGCAGTATTGCTGATTATTAAAGGTCAATCTCTAAGCAGTTGGATACGGACCTTCTTATGTCGAAGTTTCGGGTGAAAATATTGATGATTCTCGGGTAGGGCTGTCAAAAATCATGAAAAACTTACCCGGGTACCCATTGCGCCATTTAACGGGTACCCGGGTACCCGTTAGAACATGAAAGACATGTACAATCCTAGATCAACTAATTGTTATCCGCCTTTCTTTAATATTTTATCTGGCGATAGAGACTAACCGTGTAAAGCGTCCGCACCTTGGTAGCTGCGATTGATCCCTGTTTAAATAAGTTTAATAAATGTTATAGTGAAATACCTTTGCATTGAAACCATTTTGTGTGACATCTTATTCATATGCTATACTGCACGCTATTAATAAATTTATTTAGAATAACCTTTGTACCCAGACGGTAAGTATAATCCAACTTCTAATGATCAGCTGCGTTAAATCCTTTAGAACACTCATCTTTTTTTAGTATAAATCCCTGTCAGAACAGAACACATGTGTATTCATCGGCTGTTGACCTCAGATACTCCTTTCTTTCTTCGGTTTTTCCTATCCATTATAACTTCGGAAAACATTTATCTTGTTCACAAAATGTACCAAATTTTATTAGAAAACATATTATATAAGAATTGTCAAAATATATGTTACAAATAAATACTTGTCAGTTGTATTTTAAAATTAGGCCGAATTGTCTTTGGTTGGGCCGAATCGTCTTTCGAGTTGGGCCGAATTGTCTTTAAAGATGGGCCGAATTGTCTTATTTTCGGTCCAAGTTGGGCCGAATTGTCTTGGGACGAATTGTCTTTGGTCCGAATTGTCCAATAGCCCTCAAATATATGTATTCTTGTCCCAATTAAGTTATTCCATGTTATTTTGTTTGGAAATTTTCCAGTGAAAATAAAGTCGTTGAGATAATCTTCTAAATCATACTTTTTAAGTACAGTATTTATATCATATATAAAAAAGTTGTAGCTATGATGGGAGTCAAAAATCAAATTTCCAACAGCCCAGAGGAAAACCTTTTTAGCAGTTAAGTTTGCTGATGTTCTACACATGCGACAAAGGAATACAAGTTTTTGCTTATCTATGCGAGCTTCCATTGATATCATCCCCAAGCATGATGTCGTAGATCCAATAGGCGATCTTTGAGAGGAAACCTTGTACTCTCCGGGAGAAATATCGTTGTATTTTCTCCATTGATTCAATGTCCTGATATGACATATTAAACGAGAGTTCTGAGCCATACAAAGTAGACGGCAATATAACTCTTTCCCAGACTTTCACAGAAACTATAGGATTCATCCCATTTGCATTTAATCCAATTGAGTATAGTGAGTTTGTTACACGTTTAGCTTTATCGTAGGAATAGACTATACAATCATTAGTTTTCATTGATTGTGTAAAGGTAACTCCTGCATATTTCACTATTTTTGCTCTAGGAATATTCTGTGATGCCAGAGTAATTCCATTTGATGAGTACACTTCCTTTTTTTATTACTAAATATCATCCAATTACTCTTGTTAGAGTTATATTTCAATTTCCACTTCTGTGCATATTGATAATCTGTATTCATGAGTATTTGCAATCCATTCAGCGTAGAGCTTAGTAGAGTAGTGTCGTCTGCCAAAAGCAGAGAGAGAGAGAGAGAGAGAGAGAGAGAGAGAGAGAGAGAGAGAGAGAGAGAGAGAGAGAGAGAGAGAGAGAGAGAGAGAGAGAGAGAGAGAAAGAGAGAGAGGGGGGGCAGTCGCAGAAGTGATATGAATTTGGAATTATAATTCTTAAGATAGTTATGATAAAAACGTAGTAGTATCGAGAGTAGAAATGTCGGTACATGTATGATGGCAAATTTTCAAAATTAGTAGAGCTAGTCGACTCGAAACAATGAGCTGCTCAAAGATTGCTTTGAGGCATGGCGAAGATTTCAAGGTGTCTAGGTGATAATTGTTAATAATATAACATGTATGATTTCTTTGACCTGTGTTCGGAAATAAAAGGTAGCCATCTGGATTTCTTTTTTTTGGGGGGGGGGCACCAGACAGTTGCACCCCCCCCCCCCAATAAAAAAAGTAAAAAGTTTTTATGTTTGGTTGTGCGCCCCCAAGTTGTTTGATTGTTTTTTATTTTATTTAAATTCCCATTTAATTTTTCCCCATCGGGGTTATATATTTTGATTTGGGGTATTTAAATATCCCTAGTGTTACTTATGTAGATCCTTACTAGGTGGGAATTGATCTACGCACACTAGTAGTCTACTTATATTATTTGTTTTGACCATGGCTAGAGGTCCCTTATTTCCTTGTGTTTGCTATTTGTGTTGTTGCTATTTGTCTGTTTGCTATATAAGGTAGTACCTTGTATTTGTGTAAAGGAAAGCCATTTCGTTCAGATTTGTACCAGTTGTCTTACTTTATGTCTTGTATAAAAAGTAAGACATTTATTTTTGTAAGTATCTAGTTTAATTTATTATAAATTTAATTTAGAATTTTGTATCAATTGAAGTGTATTTATTTAAATATTTAGTGTTCTTCAATTTATCTAGTAATATTTATTTCCTTAGGTCCGTCTTCCTTGAGACAAGATCTGTACGAATTTATTTGGTTGTACAGTTCCTGTCTCAAATTGTCCTGCCTTTACTTATTTATTATAATTAAAGTTAAAAAATATTCCAAAATCGTTTATGTTCCCTTAAATGGGGAATAATAGCCATGGCAAATAAAGTATGGATTTAGCATCCAGAGAAAAAGAAGCATGTGCATTAATCAAGAATAAGAAGAATAATTTAAATAATTTAAATGTTTAAATATTTGGGTGGTGTTTCCCAAACTCGTCCACAGGCCTGCTCACTTCGCGTAGCGCCATGTGATTTAGCCTTATGGCGTCCTCATATGTACTTCCCCCTCACCATAATGTTATTAATGTATTAAGTAAAAATTTATCTCAGTTTTTGTGTATATATTATTTTTTTATATTTTAAAATTTTAAGAAAAAATAATTTCAAATCAAATTTTAAATTAAATTTAAATATTTTAGTTTTCATTTGAGAAAAATATTACCTAACCTTCATTAGTGGTCCACACCTTATAAGTGTCCTCTTTATATAGTCCGTTATTTGTCTTACCAATTGTTTATTAAAGTTCCCGTCTAGGAAGAGTAATTGACGTCTGTCATATTTGTCAGCCTTCATTATTTCCATTATTAGTTTGATCCTGTCTTCATTTGTTTTGTCACACTGCGTAATTGTGTGGTACTTTGTATAAGGGGCACTTCTGCATAGAGGGCAGCTAACAGGGGTCCGTATCAGTCTTCTCCATCTGGATTTCATTGAAAGAGCACAGGATGTACCGATCTTTTAGCACCCACAATCAATAGTTATCGTCTAGAAAGAGGTTTATTACCAGTAGAACAATGACTATGTTTTAAGGGGTTATGGATAACGGGTTTGTCCTGTTGCACAATGCCAATGAATTTTACTACTCCAAACAGACTCTCTGACAGACAGACAGACATTATTTGTTTAAAGTGAACCGTCCCGTAGGCTCTTTTCACTGTTTTATCCCTTAAAAAGGGTTATTTACTTGATCCTGAGGGAAAGGAATTGTGCCACATTCCCTGCAGGCGTTTATGCACTCAAAGAGTGCTATTTACTTTGGCCGTCACCACGGGACAGTGTTTTAACTGTCACTGGGTGAATGTAAGGCCATGTGGTGGGTAGGAATAGAACCTACACACACCCACCCAATCATTCTGTTGACTACTGGTCTGCAATAGCAGTGAAGCGAGAGAAAATTAGCTTTCTCATATCGCTTATGTCGGCGTAATGTGGTCGTGCAAGCACGAGAAATTACTGCAGCAGGGAGAAAAGGTGACGAAAAACCAAGCACTCACCTGTATGTCAAATTCAGTCCAGTTGTACTAATGGACAACCTATCAACCAATAGTGTGTAAGCCACCTGTGCAATTTACCAAATATCTGAGTTAAAAAATATTAATTAACATCCTATAAAAAATAGGGACTAGTACTACAGTGTACATACGTAAGTCCCTATTGTATTTAAACTAAAGTGCCTAAGCGACACATAAAAGTGTACTCAATGGTAGGGGATTTTGGTTATAAATTTGTTGCGCAGTGCCAATAAGGTCAAATTATTCCTTTCAGGGCCATAAAGTTAGTCAAATAGGGTTACTCGATACCAAATGAGTACCCTTTTTAAGCAGCAATTATATCCGCCTTAATAAGGCAGATACTGGACGTAAGGGTACCTTCCTCTCTCGTCCTCTATTTCTACCAGCTTTTGGGCGGTTCTGGGTTCCTCTTTCCGTATGCTAGGGAACTCTAGGTCGTGTACGTCTGCCAGATATTCCGCTGTATCTAGTAGATGGGCTAGGGGCCTCTCCCGGAAGGCATGCATGTAATACAGTTGCATAATCTTGCATGCAAAGTCCCACTGTTGTGCCTGGGGGGGATCTTGGTATAGAGCTCTGTATCCGATATAGGTAACTGCAGAGATATACCCGGCTGCTTTTCTTTTGTTGGCGACTAGGTTTTTTAGTCCCAGCTCACGGCATAGCTGTCCCATTAGTTCATCTTTATTCTTTTTAGGCATTCTTCTTGCAGTCTTTACTGGTGTTTCCCATTTCTGACTTGGAGTGGTTGTGGTAGGAGTAGTAGTTTCCCTTATTTCCTGCTGTTCTTCAACCAGGCTTGCTGCATGTCCTGGTGATTTGGGGTTGGGGGTGGAAGACAATGGCATAGTCTTTCCACCCCCCTTTGTCCCCTTTCCTTTACTTTTTTTAGTAGGGGCTGGTGGCGGTGGTGGTGGCAGTGGTTCAGGTACTGGTATGTAGATTGGTGACGTGGCCATATTTTCTTTTTCAATCTCCTTTCCTTGTAATAGTACCTGGATGTTTTGTGTTAGCACCGCTATTTGTTGTTGTAGACTCTGAAATTCCTGGGAAGGCGCCTCTATAACTGCAGGTGTTTCCGTTATAGCTGGTTGCGGAGTTTCAGGTGGAGGGGTGGGTGGGCGGCGTGGTTGTCCGGTTTCCCGCCATCGCCGCCGTCGTCCATTTTGACCTCTGTACTTCCACACCCTATTTGTTGCTTTATCTTTAATTTCGTCCTCTCCCCATATTAGCAGCAGGGTCGTACGTTTTCCTGCTGCCCGCAGGCTCCAGTTATTGGCCTCTTTCAGCTTTAAACCTTTTATGGCATTAAGGGCTGGTTCGGGGATTATTTCCATCGCTGACGTATTAGACATATTTCTTCTTGCTTGCTCGTCGCTGACTTTCTGATGTATTGCTTATTTATATTAAGCAGGGATCTGGTTTCTAATTAAAGCCATAACTGTCACATCTGTTTGAAGTGGTTTCGTGTGTAACGATTTAGTAGTGGGCCGCTGATGCATAACGGGTGGTCCTACTCCTAAATATAGACTGGAGCTGTAACTGAGACAAGCGTACTGCTGACGATATATGATATCTTGAGTGTTGGCGAGTCTGGCGACAATTTATTTTTGTGAACGAGTACCTGCGATTAATTTCCAATACCCGGGTATTTAACTACGGTCGGGTACCCGAGTACCCGTTGACAGCGAGAATCTCGGGGGAAAGTTACGATAAAAGAAGATTCTGGTCGCGTTGATTGCATGATGTTTAAGTTACTGAAATAAACCTTGAGTTAAGAGGAAACTGCAAGTATAACTTAGATTCATTGATTGCAAGGTGGTCAAAGGTATTATCTCTAAAAGAGACATATTTTAAGACACTGGTATCTGATTATGTTTGTTTTGTAAGTATTTGCACCGCATGGCCTTTAAAAATAATCAGAATGGAGGGTTTGCATTCGGAAACAGTATTGAGATCTTGGGGGAAATTTTTAGATTTTCAAGACCGAATAACCTATAGAAAAATGTGAGTAATTAAAATTACAGATTCTCCTAATATATTATTTAGTTGAGGACGTTTGGATGTATGCTAACAACCCTTAAGCGATGTAATGCTTGGTGTGTTCTAAATACTACGTCATTAGGTTGTCCTTGATATACTCAGATCACAATTATTGTTTTTATTTAGTCCCTCGATTGGTCTGTCAGTCCCTACATAAGTATGTCAGTCCCTAGATTAGCCTGTCAGTCCCTACATTAGTCTGTCAGTTCCTACATTAGTCTGTCAGTCCCTACATTAGTCTGCCAGTTCCTACAATAATATGTCAGTCCCTAGATTAGTCTGTCAGTACCTACATTAGTCTGTCAGTCCCTACATTAGTCTGTCAGTACCTACATTAGTCTGCCAGTTCCTACATTAATATGTCAGTCCCTAGATTAGCCTGTCAGTACCTACATTAGTCTGTCAGTCACTACATTAGTCTGTCAGTTCCTACATTAATATGTCAGTCCCTAGATTAGTCTGTCAGTACCTACATTAGTCTGTCAGTCCCTAGATTAGTATGTCAGTTCCTACATGAGTCTGTCAGTCCCTACATTAGTCTGTCAGTCCCTACATTAGTCTGTCAGTACCTACCTTAGTCTGCCAGTTCCTACATTAATATGTCAGTCCCTAGATTAGTCTGTCAGTTCCTACATTAGTCTGTCAGTACCTACATTAGTCTGCCAGTTCCTACATTATTATGTCATTCCCTAGATTAGTCTGTCAGTACCTACATTAGTCTGTCAGTCCCTAGATTAGTATGTCAGTTCCTACATGAGTCTGTCAGTCCCTACATTAGTCTGTCAGTCCCTACATTACTATGTCAGTCGCTACATTAGTCTGTCAGTTCCTACATTAGTCTGTCAGTATTGGACGTGCCCAAATAAATCATAATCTAAAACGTTTTCAAAGATTAACTCACGATTATGTTGTTGTCGTAGGGTATCAGGCATGTTTTGCAGTGGGGTCACTGAAGTAACGTCCAGAGCAATAAATGCTACTACTACTCACTGTGTACCGTCGCCAAAATATACACAGTCCAACCTCAAAATAAAACACATATTGTAAAGAATCAACAAATTTCTTTAAAACAGTAGCAATAAAGTCAAAATCTTACTCATGCATCACAACCAAAATGAGAGGAAGAAATGCTCTTTAAAAAAAACCTCGGACTAAATTAGTGTGGACTGAGTTGTCTTACACTGGAATCACAATTCTTAAGTTCAGTTGTGGCGGTGCATACTTGTTATTATAATGGATGCAAGTATAAACAATTCACATTGAAAGGCAAGCTGCTGGAAATATATGCCACCACTACATATTGCTACTTATTGTACTACTAGCACTGCACTGTTGACCTGAGGCTTGTTTGTTTAAGCCCAATTCGCGATGTGTTAATGTCTACAGTATCTATAATAAAAACCTGTTTATTCTCGTTCATTTACACCCGGTTTGTGATTTGACTCAATGAGCATCATTTGGATAATTCAAGGACTATATATATATATATATATATATATATATATATATATATATATATATATATATATATATATATATATATATATATAAGCACGAAAGCCTTCTAAAAAAAACTTTAAAATCCATCATCGGATGGTGAACCCATTTTCGCTAGCCAAGGTCCCTATAACCCTATCTACACATTGGCGATCGAACTTTTTGTGTTTTGTCATAGCGACGGTTAATGGATTTCATAAGCTGTCGTCCTTATTATATAATGCCAGCTACCCGTTAGCGTCATGAGTTGTACATCAGCCGAAAACAGTGGGTAATAAACCTGAAAAGGATACGTTGAAAGTTTAACATCGAAAGTATGACTACGTACCAGAAGGAAGCCATTACAGTTGTATTTGAGTGACAAAAATATGTGCAAAAAATGGACCCGCACTGGAGAATTCCTTATTTTTTCGTCCATTCAAACTGCCCAATTGTTTCGATCTTGTAATAACAGTTTCTAATTTTGATTTGATGCGTGCCGCCACATCCAATTAAATTCACAGACCCAAAGCACCGAAATGTCTGCTCGTAACGCCATGGTGTAGATGGGTTATCGAAACTTTGGCTAGCGAAGATGTGGTGAACCCAGCTGGCTGAATTGTCAAAGGCACTACTTTACCGATCAATGCCATCTCACTTCTGTTTTTGTTGGTTGAGTCATGGCCTCGGCTAATGTGGGTATTGTGAAAAAGCTGGCCAGCAGCTTCCAGTGGTTGACTATTATTTCCCCAGGGTTTTCTCGTGTTCTTTGTCTACCAAACAAACTAGTCGTCATGTATCACCTTACAAGCGCTTAAAAAGAGCGTTAAAAATAGCGTTAAAAAGAGCGTTAAAAATAGCGTTAAAAAGAGCTTTAAACCCAGAATAAGAACAACAAACGATCGTTGATCCTATCGCATGTCAAAGGAGTATGTATTCTCAGTTGTATTATGTCGTAAGTCGCACACACGTTTACGCATATTAGTGTAATAAATGAGACATTTTAAATATTATATCAAATAAGATATAGGATTCATTACACATATGTTATATTATGTTCATATTATAAGAAATTTCATGGAAAAGAGATAAAATAGAAGGAATGAAAAATACATCTACCGAATATTAGAGTAGGTCATTGCATGATCTTCTTAAATTGTTATAGCATGTATTGAATTAACTAGCATCTGTAGGTATTCCTATTCTTGGCTTCTGGGTTTGGTTTTTGTACGGCTTAAGGTAATATCTCAGTGTAGCAAAATAAAATCGGTTAGGGACTGTATCTAGCGAAGACACTGACTACATTTTGGTGAATAAGATGTTTATTTATAACGTACTCGAGTACAATAAAGATGAGATATGTGTATGATCTGATGAGGCGACTAGTAGACCACCGTGGCCCCTAGTCGGACCAGAGGCGTAGCGAGGGGGGGGGGGCGGGCGGGGGGTGGTACATATGTCCCCGGGCGCCAAGGTACAGGGACGCCAAAATGAGGCTTGCAACGTTACATTATAAGAAAACAAGGGTAATAAATCTGTCACAAGATCGCTGGGGCGCCAATTTTATAGTTTGTCCCCGGGCGCAAAATATCATCGCTACGCCTCTGAGTCGAACTTCAGAGTGATAATGAAATGACTGCAGCGGTCGTATTAACTACTTGAGATGCCATTTTATAACCATCTGTTGCCAAAATGTATGTGGAGCTTTACTTTTAGTCAATATTTTAGGCACGATAAACATATTCCTTAAAATCATACATAATGCTAAGTTTTATCTGTTTAAGTTTGTAAAAAAAATATGCTCTCTTCGTTTCTTGTCTGGTAACTTAACCATATATCTTGATTTTGGTGGTATGAAGAGGAATGTTAAAACAGTAATTTAGCTATCCAGCTATCCAACGGTAAAACTTGTCACAGATATTTGTTCGTTACCAATATTCATTTATTGTGTCACTTTTGTTTCCTTTCTTTCCTTTCCCCCATTGCTGATTTTCTTTCTGTATTTATTTTTCTATTGACTAATTGTATAAACTGTGCAAACAATGAGTCTCAAGGCGTTGGTTTTACTTCGTGCTGTCTATCAATACAGATCAGGTCAACAGCACTTCAACACTATGACGAATACGATTCATTTTTTCCACATCGCTGACTACATCATCTTTGGTATTACCATCGTAGTCTCATTGGGTATCGGGATATATTATGCCTTGTCCGGTGAGAAACAAAAGACGACGACCGAGTATCTGGTTGGAAATCGACGTATGTCTGTACTTCCGGTTGCCATATCTTTGATGGTGTCATTCCAGTCGTCCGTGATGATTCTGGGCACGCCTGCAGAGGTCTACGTATATGGATTCCAATGGTTTATTGGGAACGTTGGATGGTTTTGTGCCAACATGCTCTCCGTGAAGCTGATTGTTCCTTTGCTACATCCATTAAAAATTACTAGTGCATATGAGGTGAGAAAAACTGAAAAATATGTATATCAAGCACGTGATCTTTAGGAAACGTTCAGTTAAATTTGATAATCGTGAAGGAGATACCTTAACATTTGTAAAGTATAGAAATTCGCAATAAAATCATTTTTTTTATGTCGATAGATTTTTTTTGTTCCTCTCCAAGCAATTATTAATTGCAATAATAAATAGAAAACAAATATATGATCTTAAAAGCATGGAATGCTAGGTTGTTTCTAAACGTTTCGAATTTGCATGATGGAAAATTTAATGTGCACAATGGATTCGCAGAAATGAATCCAAGGGCATTGAACGGTCTTAATAGCTTAATTTACCTTCGTCTTTATGAAGCGATCATTATTTACCTTTAGCGTCTACGAAAATTTTCCCGCTAAATATTCAGCTGAAAACTTGTAAAGTCAGGGATTATTGTTTCGGTACCTTTCATACTCTTTGAAAAAAAAAGAAAAACATTATTGTAAGAGCTTCAGCTCGTTCACAGACTTTTAGCACAGTTCTCAGGCCTTTGATACCCAGATAAGAACACAAAGGCAAACATGCAAAGTGGAAAAAGAAAAGGAAGCAGTGATTTTAAATGTTTCAGAGAAATTTGGAATACTTTTTGTTTTGTCGAGCATTATACCTCTATTGACTATTCAAGTCCAGTGTGATTTCAAAGTTTGTTCCGAATAGATAGCGCGGAAGCTTTTATCTAATATGTATGTCTCCACACCCATACCTCCCGCCCATTATCTATCCATTTTATACACAATATAGCCTAACGATCAATCTTTAAAGAACATAAATGAAATAAGAAGTAATTTGAAATGAGAGTCAAATTTTCAGTGTGTAACATCTTCTAAATATTTTAATCCTTGACAATATCATATCCTCATTATTATCAATGAGTATGAAAATGACAAAAAGTTATTAAGACTTAAGCAATTTATAAAATAAAAACAATGTCAGATGGATGAAATTGATCTGTGTTGTAGGTACAACACATAATGTATCTATTTATTTTGTTGTCTTTTACTCTTTTAGTACCTAGAGCTGAGATTCAAATCCCGATGTATCCGAACAGTTGGCACTCTTCTTGGCATGATTTACTATGTAAGACTTTATGTTATCTTTCTTAGACAAAAACAGGAAGTTAAAGCATATTGATGTCATTCAAATGGTATAATGTTTCCCCTCTGCAAGAATCCTGATAGCTAAGTTTCAGTAACGAAAATTTCTTTCAAGTTTTAGAGTTAGATAAACACACACACACACACACACACACACACACACACATACATACATACATATACACACACACACACACACACATATATATATATATATATATATATATATATATATATATATATATATATATATATATATATATATATATATATATATATATATATAGACACACACACACACATATGCATACCCCATGCTTTAAATAAGTTATATAAAATGTATTAAAGCAAATGGTATGGATCTTGCATAACTTGAAAACAATAGAAATTCTCTTTCTAAAAGTAAATACATATTTACTTGGCAAGAACAATAGATTTTCCAATAGCATTTAGAGATTAACCCAACAACACCAAACATTGGCTTGGAGGTAATAACCTGAATTGCAGGATGCTTGTTTTGCAAACACAGTATTCTAGTAATCTTTAAATTTATGTCCGCATCTTCCAGACTGTGTACATGGGAATCATACTGTTTGGTCCAGCCATAGCCCTAGAAGCATGTAAGTACACATGTTTGTGTATATCTGTGTGTGTTCGTGTGTGTTTGTCAAAAGTCAGAGAGAGAGAGAGACAGAGACAGAGACAGAGACAGACAGACAGACAGACAGACCTGGAGACAGTTGACTGACCTTTTCTTGTATTAGTTACTGTAAAGGTTTATTGTACAAAAGGTTTGGTCCAATAATATAGTATTTGTTAGGTATTCGAAATCGTTGTCAATTGGAATCATTTTGTAAAGTAGGATAGGGTTTTGTGAATTGCGGTTGGGGTGAAATTGTCAATTCATCTTATCAGTTAACAGGTAAAAATCGAAGCAGCAGTTGATTTGGATAAGATAATCACAAAATGTCATTTCTTCATTTCAGCTAAATATTTGCATTAATGTATTTCTTGTTATTAACATGATACTAAATTAAGAACTTGGTATTTTCCTAATAGAATTGCTACCTATTGTCTGCAAATATTTAACCGGATATACAAAACAAAATTGTTGACAAACATCATCGAAAGAAGTTCTTTTTTATCCCGACATTTTCTTTTCCAGTGTCAGGGTTTCCACAGTGGGGTTCCATCGTTTCCATAGCCGTGGTATCTGTTATATATACGGCAATTGTAAGTTTAATATTACCTTCTATTATCAATCAATCAATTAATTAGTGAACTAATCTATGAACAAAATTACAGCGTAAAACAGAAGTACATATATCTGTGATTTTATCATGCTGTACTTCTTGAGACACTAGTGACAAAAACCACAAAACAAATCAATTATATTCACATTTTTATAACACGACGATTCTTGGTATCGCGGATGTACCCGTTAGTAATTTCAATTGCGCATTTACTTATTTGTAAACGTATATGTACTCAGTTTGGGGTAGAAAACATATATTCTGTATTGTTAATGGATTATAACAGTATGTCTCACATTTATCTGATTGTAAGTAACATAATTATTTTGCTATTATTTGCATATGAAAAGATTGGTTAGAACGACCGTCGCACAAAAGTTTGTATCAGTTCATTGAACAAATGAAATGTAATATCTAAAAATAATGCTTTCAAGTTACGCTGGCTAGGTTTCAGTTGCAAATGGTTTGAAAGTGGCATCAAAGCTATACTTCGGACAGGCGTTTATAATGTATATTCTACTTGTTTCAGATTGGCTTAAATATACCTTCCACTTATTTCAGCCTAAATATATATTCCCCTTTATTCAGGGTGGCTTAAACTCTATATTTCCCTTGTTTCAATGAGGCTTAAACTCTATATTTCCTTTGTTTCAAGGTGGCTTAAACTCTATATTCTCCTTGTTTCAAGGTGGCTTAAACTCTATGTTCCCCTTGTTTCAGGGTGGCTTAAACTACATATTCCCCTTGTTTAAGGGTGGCTTAAACTACATATTCCCCTTGTTTCAGAATGGCCTAAACTACATATTCCCCTTGTTTCAGGGTGGCTTAAACTCTATATTCCCCTTGTTTCAAGGTGGCGTAAACTCTTAGAAAATCTTAGAAAAAGTTGTTCTAACCTAACTTGTATATCATCTGAATTCAAACAGTCATTTAAGCAATGTACAGTCTGCATATCACCCTTGCCACAGTACTGAAACTACTGAAAGTACTTAATGACATTCTTTCTGCTTTGGATGGCAGAAAGATTACAGTCTTCACCCTCCTTAATTTATCTGCAGCATTTGACATAATAGACCATGCAATATTACTTCACCGTCTCCAACATGTATTTGGCATATATACGACCTTACTGTGGTCCAAGTCCTACTGAGTCAACAGGACACACATTTTATCTGCAAATGAAATACACTCCAGTTGATCTATGTTGTGGTGTTCCACAGGGGTCTGTTCTTAGATCTGTTCACTTAATCTATACACTCAGCCGCTCTCAAGTGTCATAGATCATTACCCAGTGTCTCACCAATTGTATGATGATGATACCCAAATAACAAGTCTAGCCACCCAAATGAAGTTGATGCTACCATCCATGGAGTAGACAGGTGCATCTCTGATGTGAAACCATGGATAATATGTAACAAGCTGCAGATGAATGATGATAAAACTGAAGCCATTCTGATCACAACACAAAGACTTTATCATTTACATCCTTTACATCAAACAATAGATATCAGCAACACCAACATTAAATTCTCAGTCATTACGAAACCTAGGTGTTACTCTAGACAGTACACTCACATTGCACCAACATGTTATGAACACATGCAAGGCTGCATATCTTGAATTGAGACGCATCAGCTCCATTTGCAAATATCGTTCAGTTAATGCCACTAAAACACTTGTGTGTTCATTAGTACGTTCAAGACTGGAATATTGTAAGTCAATTCTGTCAGGTTCGTCTCAATATCTACTGCAAAAATTTCAAAACGTTCAAAACACAGTTGTTCATATCCTCTTTAGAGTACCTCGATCAGATCACACCTCCCCGCTACGCTATACCCTACACTGGCTATCTATTCGATCGAGAATCAAACACAAAATTTGTTCTCTGTGCTATATTTCACTGACATACTCCAATCTAACAAACCAATCTTGCCTCACCAATGTGTACACACCAGCTATATGCTTACGATTTTCTTCTAATAATCGCATACTCAGTATTCCCACTATGAAAAAGAAGTTATTTGGACAACGTTCTTTCGAGTGCCAGGGCCCAACAACGTGGAACGAATCGCCCATTGAAATTAGACAACACAAAGACACAGTGATCCATTTCAAGAGTGCTCTTCAAGCTCACCTTTTTCGACTGCAAGAACAAACTTTACGATCAAATAATGTTTTCTACCTTAAATATTTGTTCAGCAATTGTTATGTTTTCTAATTTCTTGGTGTTTGTTGTTGTTTTAATAGATGTCGTAAAGCGCTTAGAGCTTCTAAAAATTAGGCGCTATACCAAGTCCGCATTATTATTATTGTTTCAGGGTGGCTTAAACATTATATTCCGCTTATTTCAGAGTAGTATATAACTAAGATTGGATTGATGTATTTGGATCGTTATTGGCATGTTTTGAATGTAGTCTAAAAGCTGTGATGTGAACAAACTTATCGTAATTTTTATTCTCTTTGCCTAAGGGTGCTCGAAAGATATGATTTGAACAGACGTATGTCAGTCTACCTTCATACATATTGGAGCGTGGTCTAAAAGTTTTGATTTGAATTGACGTGTTCCGGTCTGCATTCCCTATAAGTCAGGGTGGTCTAAACGCTCTGAATTGAACATACATGATTCAGTATGCATTTCCCATACTTGAGTATGATATAAAAGCTTTGATTTAAGTAGACTTATTTTAATTAACAGGATGTATATTTCAGGGTGGTCTGAAAGCTGTTATATGGACAGATGTATTTCAAGCCGTCGTAATGTTTGCCGGATTTTTAGCGGTCCTGATAAAGGTACAACTAATAAGATATTCATAAGAAAGGTTTAAACAATATTTACAGCAATTTTTTGCAAGGCCTAACATTAAGTAGTAAAGTTCTCTAAAACTTGACCATAAGGGTGGAAAGCGAATGTACTACCACTTAACTATTTGACCTCTTTCAAATTTAAATATAATTCATTTAAAATCCGTGTTTTACTACAATACAAATGTCAACGAAGAAACCCAGCATAGTCTGTTTTATAATATGAAAAAATTACGCATCCTTACTATTTGAACATGTCATGTATTTCATATTGAATATTATGAAAGATTCGCAATGTTGAAATCAATCAAATAATTTGCATTGTTATCTCGAACTATTAGGATACATTTGCATCTACAAATTTTGTCTTCTACATGTTAAATTTTGTACATTAATTAATAAAAACCACTGCTAAACTTTAGTAATAAGATACTAACGGGTTTTTAGTCAAACGTATATTGAGAGAATTTATAGATCATAAAACATCTGTTTACTTGTATTAGTTTTGACGTTGAAGAATATTTGTACGAGTAGTCAATATAACCAAAGAAATCTGCTACGCGTGTATTTTGATCAAATTACTTGAAAATTTGGAATTTTTTTATGTTTAATGATAGAAATAATATATTTAAAACAAATTCATTCAATAGTTTTAGCTGCGTTATATATATATATATATATATATATATATATATATATATATATATATATATTCTTTTTTTTCTCAGGGTACGATAGTGGTTGGGAGCATGGGTAGAACATGGGAAATTGCAGACCAGAAGGGCCGTCTGAACTTGTTCAAGTACGTAAATAAACACATGTGTCTGTCATATACGTGACCTAATCACATTTACCAAAGGGAATTAACTTCTGCTATCTCCCTAATCTAGCTATTATTAATAATAATAATAATAATAATAATAATAATAATAATAATAATAATAATAATAATGAGGACTTTGTATAGCGCCTAATCTTTCGAAGCTCTAAGCGCTTTAAACCATCAATACTGATTTGACTACACTATAGAACAACAAATGACAAAAAACAATGAAATTGGAAAACATAAAAACATGCTAAAACATATAAGATACAAAACATGATTAGGTCGCTAAGATTGTCCCTGCAGTCGAAACAGGTGAGTCTTAAGAGCACTCTTAAAAGGGACCACTGTGTCTTTGTGTCTAATTTCAATGGGCAATTCGTTCCACGTCGCCGGGCCCTGGTGTGCAAACGAACGTTGTCCATATGACTTTGTTTTCACCTTAGGAACAATGAGTATACGATTATGAGAAGAAGAGCGTAAGGATCTAGTTGGTGTATACACATGGGTGAGGCTGGATAGGTATGTTGGACTGGACTCTGTCATTGAAACATAGCACAGAGAACAAATTTTGTGTTTGATTCTATATCGAATTCATAGCCAATGTAGGGTACAGAGCAGTGGTGAGGTGTGCTCTGATCGAGGTACTCTAAAGATGATCCGTGCAGCTGTGTTTTGAACTATTTGAAGTTTCTGGAGTAAATATTGTGATGAACCAGACAGAATTGAGTTACAATAGTCCAATCTTGAAAGTACTAATGAACACACAAGTGTTTTAGTGGCATCAACTGAAAGATATTTACGAATGGAACTGACGCGTCTCAATTCAAGATATGCAGCCTTGCATATGTTCATGACATGTTGGTGCAATGTGAGAGTACTGTCTAGAGTAACGCCTAGGTTCCGTACTGACTGTGAGAATTTAATGTTGGTGTTGCTGATATTTATTGTCTGAGGTAAAGGATGTGAATGAGAAAGTCTTTGTGTTGTGGCAGGATAGGTATGAAAAATAGACTGTAGTTCCACTGGAACCCCTCAGTCGGAATTTATAGTCTGAATGCAATTGAAATGGCCCACCTTTCCTTTATTTCTCTACACTCTGCCACAATTGAAGGACAGAGGATAGGCTCTCGCAAACAGATATGCTCTGGATAAAAATGTTAAATATTGTTGGTCCTTGCATCAATTTATTGTTCAGTTGAAAAAGATACAAGTCAAACACAATTTGCTAGCCAAATCGTATCACGTAGATGAAAGTTATTGCATGCTGCGTCGTCTCACCAGATATCATTCTTCCATATAATTTGTGCTCGTTGAGATTTCCTGAATATCTATCTCTGTGTAAATAGACATAATGAGAAGCTCAGCACGTTTGTTTCTTATGTACCTGATCCAGAAGCCTGGGCACTTGATGCCAGCTGCTCAGCTGAGTCGGAATCTAAAGATACACAATGCTAATTCCCAGACCAATTATGAAAATACGGGATCAAGACAACTAGGTGAATCTGACTAATCCTCTCAGTTGGGACACATCATTTGTCAGTATCGTGCTAAACCATGTCCTAGGCTTCACAGGAAAGTATATGTGTTCCGAACTTGCTCAAATAGCCACCATTTCTGTTTTAGCCACGCATACTCAAAAAGTCTTTTCCATCGCATTTGGAGCCTGGCAGAAAAGTTTTAAGTAGAATGAAGTTCAGTGTTTATATCTACGAAATATGCATGATCAATTAGACTATCCACTTTGGACGATTACAAGGAAGAATTATCTTTCTCCAGCAAGGTACCTTTTAACATTATCATGAGAAATAAGACACATTTTTATGATAATTATATTATATTATATCATATTATATTATTTTATATTATATTATATTATATTATATTATATTATATTATATTATATTATATTATATTATATTATATTATATTATATTATATTATATTATATTATATTATATATATATATATATATATATATATATATATATATATATATATATACAGCGACACAGACAGAGACAGACAGACAGTGACAGAGACAATGAGAGGTAAGAGGTTATATATATATATATATATATATATATATAAGTTGTTTGTTAGTGTCTTAAATTAGTTTTTTTCATCATATCCTATCGTAATATAATGTATTTATGGTGAGTTTAACTTTGTTCAAAAGCAAGTTTATTTTTTATTGACCTGAATTATTGACCTTTTAGTTAATAATATAGGTACAATATTTTCTCGGTGTATGGCTTAATTACCAGTATCATTATAAATGTTTATTTGGGTCTTGGTCGAGGTTGTTGGGATTCCCGTACAATTAACGATGTATACCTAATATTGTCTAGATTCTATATTATGATTTTAGTAGCAGACTGCTAATTATAGCTAACATATTTTTGAAAACATTATGAACTTTCTAGAAGGTTATTTGTCATTCTGAGATGTGTTTATGTTTAAAGTAAATATTAATTGTGATCTCAGGTCAATTAGAATACTTGTTACAGGAAACAAATATTCATTCGTTCTTCAGATCTAGCAAAATCGATTTGTATTATTGTTGTGTTCAGTATTCATTTCAGCTGAAATTTGTTTCTTCAAATTGCTCAATTCAACTGAAATTTTTCTTGAAATACAAAAGTGCTCTAATAATATTCTTGAAACAAAAAGTCTTGAATCCAAAGTGAATTCAAACCTGGAACTATTTTACCGTGTTTTCAACTAAAGGAAGTTGACATATCATTATTATACAGGTCATCGTAGACACATCAACACTTCAGATTTGGACATAATTTGGGTTTCTTCTAACGTTTATTCAGAATTTTAAATTATTAGAACTTGCGTCTATAATTCCAGGATTATTTTGGGATTAAACTCGCAATACTGGACTTTCTTCATTTTCATTTTCACTTTGTATTCTTGAGTCAATTATTTGTTGAAATTTACAAAGCTTTTTGCTTTTCTTAATTTTCTGCTACTTTTTTAAGAGCATAAACTCGTCTGAATATATATATATATATATATATATATATATATATATATATATATATATATATATATATATATATATATATATATATATATATATATATATATATATATATATATTAGTTTTGATACGGACCCTACGGTACGACATACCTTTTGGAACTTGTTCGTGGGCAGTTTCATTCAGGGATTTGGACTGATTTTCAACCAATCGTCTGTGCAAAGAATAAGTGCAACACAAACTGAAAGGGATGCAAAGCGGTAGGTCACAATAGGATAATCTCTTTCTGTGTGCAACCCACGCAAATGTTTCATATTTTTTCGAGAGAGAGAGAGAGAGAGAGGGGGGGGACAGAGGAGTGAGCACTGACACTTCGGTATCGAATCTGACAGTCTAATCCCATCAGATATTCTATTTTGAATCTCAGAATGATGTGATTGCTTTCGTGCATTTTTTCCTTCATATACTTCATTCTTTCAACAAAGAGAAATACAATTCAGATATAGCAAATGTTATAAAGGCCAGAAAATGTATTCTTTTTTATTACATTGTGTGACATAATTCTTTATACTACAAAGTAAAATGTTTTAAGGCCAAGATTAATATTGTGGATTTATTTATTCATATATTGATTTCAGGGTTATGCTATTTACTGCTCCAGCACTCTTCGTAACTCTGGCGCTTGCGGGAATAGAGGGCATAATTGCGTATGCTTATTACGATAGCATAGGATGTGATCCCTTGGCTTCCAAACAAATAAATAACCCTAATCAGGTATTTTGTATATTAATAGTGGTATATAAATATACACTTGCATTAAAAAAAATAAACAAATAAAGAAGAACAAGTAATAAAGTCCACATTAATGGAATACTGCAATATGATCCGTTTGAAAATCCGTGTCAACCTGCAGAGAGCAAATAGTTTATATTGCTGAAAGACGTTGTGACCAGTACTATTAATTGATCTGTTTGGTCACATATAAGAAATCACCTCATCAATGTGTTAATCCTAATTCTCTCTATGCAAAATAAACAACAACTTTTGTTCCTAGAACTTAGAGATAAAGTTAGTCACTTTTTTGTTAGCCAGAGCTACCTGCGACACCGGTTACAATAGATAATGGTACGACGCTAAATCATACTGTCATGCACAAGCATGTTGCCGTAATAGCGATTGCCAACCCAACCATGTCAAACGTTGTTGCCACGGATAGTCTACAAATCGAATATGCAACGACAAACACGGATTTACATTTCGTGAGTAATGCAGGTTTCTTTGCGATGTAATTTTCCAGCTGCCCTTCTGCTTCGATAATTTATTGCGTTTGTGCATCTGATGGTCTATCACAATTCTTTATTAATAAAATCACAACGAAAAGCAAATGCACGAGGTTGGTTGCATCTTTTTACTATTAACTAGTAACAGGCATATTTACGTAACCAAATAATTTTGTATTTCCTCGGGATGTTGAATATTCTTACTCTATTTGTAAACGTTAGCAAGTGATGTTTTCAATCTCCATATGTTGGTGACGTCTGCGTATAAAATTGTAGCAGTTGCGATATTCTCATATTCCACCGATGTGAGGCCTGAGATTTACTTTGTTCTATTGGTTTTGGATCGAAACAACTGAAGGATAAATGTATTGCTGTGGATTTTGATGAATATTACTTCATCGTTGTAGAACAATCCCTGTACCATTTCATGCCTGACGTTGTAATCAGCGACCAGGCGTTTTCGCATGCTAAAGCATTGCCTCCAAATTGGTTTTGACTTATTATGGTGGTTCCAGTCGTCAGTCTATGCTTGGACCTTGGGCAGATTATATTTGAGTACGTACAAGCGATTATTGTCACCGTTTTCACTCAGAGATTCATTAGTAAGCGTGATCAAATCACACTAGATGCTGGCATGCCCTCCTAGCTGATTCAATACCCCATTATTATAAACTGCAAAGACTATCACGTTTGCATCACCCACAAAGTTAACGGTCTTAAAATACAAATACCAAAGACTTTTAATTCCACTTTATCCTCAATATTTAACCAATGTACATATATTAGGTCAAACTTGTCAATCTGCAGCCGAAAACATTTTAAACGACCTATCAAATATTGAATCAAATTGAGGAAACCATCTGTCTCTTTTTATTAGCTCGATCATCAAGTTCATTCAATGATTGTTTTGAATTTTGCTACTAACAGAATATCAAAAGACCTCCATGGGACGTTAGTGGGCGTGAACCCGATAAAGAAAAAATACCCAGATTTATCAGCAACAAATCAAAGTGTACTATGGGGATGAGATCAAATGTACCCTGGGGATGAAATCCATCAAATTTTACACGTGATACATTAAATACTCCACAATAAAGATCCCTATCGTAACCGCCAAGTCGGGATGCTGCGGTCACGTATAAATTAATGTCAGATATTAATGTTTATGTTCAATTGAGTTAAAGTATGATCAATCATGCCAGTAAGGTGATGCGGAAGATCATCATGAACAGACTGAACCCACAGGCAAAAGAAATAATCGCTGAAACACAGGCTGGGTTTCGGAGTGGAAGACGCACACAGTGCAAATATGAAGTCTCAGGGGTTCTTTGTGAAAAGTGTTCGCAAGGTCACACGACATCTATCATGTGTTCATAGATTTCAAAAAGACCTTTGACATGAAGCATTGTGGGCCAAATTAAAAAAGTACAATTACTGTCAAACGTTGACCAATACCATCAATCAGTTGTACGCCAAGGCTACCAGTACAGTAATTGCCCAAGGTTATGTGGGGACTGGTTCCAAACAACAGTCAAAGTACGTCAAGGCTGTCTCCTGTCACCCACGCTTTTCAACATCTACTTAGATCGCATCATGAGTGAAGCACTGGAAAATCACTGTGGGACAGTCAGCATTGGAGGGCGTAACAATCCTTTGAAAGCCTTTGAAATGAGATGTTACAGAACCATCTTTAGCATCTCTTACAGGTACCACATCACAAACGAAAAGGTGCGTAATACTATCAGTCGCAAAGTAGACTAATGTGACGATCTCCTCATTACTGTCAAGAAGAGAAAGCTGAAATGGTATGGCCATGTCAATGAAGCTAACATTCTATCAAATACAGTAATGCAAGGTAGTGTCCAAGGTGGCAGAAAGAGAGGTAGACACAGAAAAATGTGGACTGACATCACAAAATGGACCAGGAAACGTTTGGCAGAGACACAGGCATCGGCACATGACTGAGACAAGTGGAGGTAACTGGTCAGATGTTTAGCAACACAGCGCCTCGACGATCACCCTAGTTTACGACAATGATGATGATGATGATGATGATGATGATGATGATGATGATGATGATGATGAATACGATGACGACGACAACGACGACAACGACGACGACGACGATGATGATGATAATGATGATGATGATAACGATGATACGTAACTCTGTCACTCGGTGATTAACGATTTTGGATCAAATTAGCTATTTTGTTGTATTGTTATATATTGATATAGCATTGCATTGAAAACAAACGAAACCAAGAACTGTAATTTAGCAACGTCGTTTTAACTGGGACATAAATGTTGATATGTAAAACGTTGACTATGATATCTCAATGCTTAACATCGATTATAAAACATATTATCAGTCTCTCCTTCCGACTACATATTTGTGTGTCTATCTCTGCTTTAAATCTTTTGTATAGTTTCGTTAATAGTTCATTTGAACCCTAATTCAAAATGAAAGGACCCATTGGTTTTCTTAGTGTCAGAAGTATTTTCCTGTGGTGTTTCAGATCATACCATACATGGTAATGGATAAATTTCATATTTTCTTTCAGATCATACCTTTCATGGTAATGGATATATTTAAAGGCATGCATGGAATGTTGGGATTGTGGATGGCCTCTCTATTTAGTGCTTCTCTCAGGTGCGAAAAAAACATATGATAGATAACACTTTTGATCTCTTGCTGACAGCAATATACTATGCAAAATACCTACTATTGCAAATCAATGTTTTAATTAATAAACTTTTATTGCTGTGCAAGGTATTGGGTAATGTAATAATATTGCAAAGCAAGGTATTAAGTAATGTAATAATATTGCTAAGCAAGGTATTAAGCAAAGTACGACAATTGCAAAGCAAGGTATTTAGTAATGTAATACTATTGCAAAGCAAGGTATTTCGTAATGTAATACTATTGCAAAGCAAGGCATTTAGTAATGTACTTTAATTCAAAGCAAAGTATTAATTAATGTAATAATATTCAAAGCAAGTTATTAAGCAATGTGCTACAATTGCAAAGCAAGTTATTATATAATGTAATAATATTCAAAGCAAGGTATTATGTAATGTACTACTATTCAAAGCAAGGTGTTAAGTAATGTAATACTATTGCACAGCAAAGTATTAAGTAATGTAATACTATTGCACAGCAAAGTATTAAGTAATGTAATACTATTGCACAGCAAAGTATTAAGTAATGTAATACTATTGCACAGCAAAGTATTAAGTAATGTAATACTATTGCACAGCAAAGTATTAAGTAATGTAATACTATTACACAGCAAAGTATTAAGTAATGTACTACTATTGCGTAGCAAGATATTATGTAATGTAATAATATTTCAAGCAAGGTATTAAGCAATGTACTACAATTGCAAAGCAAGGTATTAAGTAATGTACTACTATTCAAAGCAAGCTATTAAGTAATGTAATACTACTGCAAAGCAAGCTATTAAGTAATGTAATACTATTGCAAAGCAAGGTATTAAGTAATGTGATACTATTGCAAAAGAAGGTATTAAGTAATATACTACCATTGCAAAGCAATATATTATACCATGTTAAATGCCTAGATAGGTTCATAGCTGTCATACCAAATGTATAATATTCAGACGTTTTGCGTTGGCTAGATAAGTTTCATATATGTCAGATCAACTAGTGACATTTCAGACGTTTCGAAATGCCTAGATAAGATTTAAGCGTGCGAGCCCAAATGGAGCGATTCACGTCCTAGAACAACTGGCCACAATTCCCACGTCATTTCACAATCGGTAACGATTTCCACGTCTTTATCCACTGTAACCAGTCTGTGTATGCCAGGATACACAGCGTTATGTTTCAGCGTTATGTTTCAAAATCGCATTATCTCACATGTGCTCTGAGATTTGCAAAATATCACCAAGACAGTAACACTAGAATGTCTTCTTTTAGTACCCTGTCCTCTGGTCTTAGCAGCTTGTCAGCCTTGTTTTGGGAGGATCTCATTAAACCGAACGTGAAACCCATGTCAGAGAAGCAGGCAACCGTCATCGCCAAGTTTTCTGGTCTGTAATAATTCCTTGCAGTTACAAATTATAATTTATCAATGGTACAGTGAGGAGATCTACGATGGGTTTAGTTGATGCATGGGCATATATATATATATATATATATATATATATATATATATATATATATATATATATATATATATATATATATATTACGAGAGATAAACTTTTAGGTACAATTATAAGAGTGTAGTGGAAATAATGCATTTTTTAGAATGTCGATACCGTTGCATAAAAATCTAAGACAATGAGAATTATTGGGAATCTACAGAGCAATTATCGAGTGAACAAGTTTCGGCATATTCGTTAACAAACTAAAAAAATCAAATAATTAGCATCACACACACACACACACATCTACATACATACATACATACATACATACATACATACATACATACATACATACATACATACATACATACATACATACATACATACATACTCTGGCATACTTTTTCTTTCAAACGTTTGCCTTTTTAATACTTATTCAATTCCAGTACCAAAACAGATTATCATAGACAAAAAAGTATATTTATGTAGATTTAAATGTATAATGTCAAACATAGACAGTTGCCTATTTATGTAGATTTTAATGTATAATGTCAAACATAGACAGTTGCCTATTTATGTAGATTTTAATGTATAATGTCAAACATAGACAGTTGCCTATTTATGTAGATTTTAATGCATAATGTCAAACATAGACAGTTGCCTATTTATGTAGATTTTAATGCATAATGTCAAACATAGACAGCTGCCTATTTATGTAGATTTTAATGTATAATGTCAAACATAGACAGTTGCCTATTTATGTAGATTTTAATGTATAATGTCAAACATAGACAGTTGCCTATTTATGTAGATTTTAATGTATAATGTCAAACATAGACAGTTGCCTATTTATGTAGATTTTAATGCATAATGTCAAAGATGGACAGTTGCCTATTTATGTAGATTTTAATGCATAATGTCACAGATAGTCATTTGCCCATTTATGAAGATTTAAATGTATAATGTAAAAGATGGACAGTTGCATATTTATGTAGATTGAAATGTTTAATGTCAAACATAGATAGTTGCCTACTTATGTAGATCTAAATGTATAATGTCAGTGATAGACAGTTGCCTATTTATGTAGATTTGAATATATAATGTCAAAGATAAACATGTAAATTTGAATATATAATGTCAAAGATAAACAAGTGCCTATTTATGTAGATTTACATTTATAATGTCAAATAAACAGTTGCCTATTCATGTAGATGTAAATGTATAATGTCAGTGATAGACAGTTGCCTATTTATGTAGATGTAAATGTATAATGTCAGTGATAGACAGTTGCCTATTTATGTAGATTTAAATTTATAATACCAGAGAGCTTTCTAATGATATATATCAGCCTATAATATTGTAAGCTTGAAACACGTCTCTGCTGGCCAGTGTGAAACTCAAGGAAATGGGGCCCCGAGTGGTCAAGTGGTCTTACGCGCTTTCTGTTACGGATCACTGCCATCTCTCCTCTGTGAGCGTGGGTTCGAGTCTCAGATTCGGCCAATGTGGGTATGTGAAAAAGCTTGCCAGTAGCTTCTTGAGGGTCGATGGCTCTTTCTAGGCTTTTCCCGGGTTCTTCCTCCGCCATTAGTACTGATCGCCATGTATAGCATTTTTTGTGATGCAAATAGCGTTAAAACCCTAAACCAATAACAACAACAACAAAAGCAACTTAAGGAAACATATACTGGAACATTCAAAGGCTTGAATATAGAGTAAGAAATATGTTCTGTGAATCTACTAATTGTCGGTACAATAGCCATCTTTTGTTTAACAATTACCAATTACTATTCTTATTAACACTATTTTAATTAAAAAAAATTAACATTAAAAGCAAAATGATTTAGGAAATGAAACAAAATTAGTCTTTCTCATTTAAAAACTCTTTTGGCCAAATAGCATATTTATCGATGTTAGCATTGATAAATAAACATTTCGGCATAAAGAATAATCAAAATAATAACATCATCAGCATGAGGTAATTCCAGAGATAATATTTATTTTTTACGAATTCCAGATTACTTGTATAACTACAGCTGCTGTGTATCCCTTACCTAGACTATCAAATACTATTACAAAGTAATCATAATCCAGTTAACTTCTGCTTCCTACTGTGTATTCCGTACCTAGGCTATCAATACCATTACAAGGTATTCATCATCCGGTTAACTTCTGCGCACAACGTTTCAAGAGAAACTCTCCGTGGTACCCTGCGGTATTGTAATCTATCGCTGTCGTTCAATTTTGGCAAACACAATTTACGTCTTCCTTGTGGTCAGTTGGGATCCGCATATAAAAATCTTGTAGTGTGTTGCATTAACAAAATATCTTTTCTTCTCATAACTCGTTACACTTCTAACATTGCCATAGATCCATACGCCGTGCACTTTTTGGAATATGAGTGTAAATTTCTTGCTAATACCAAAGTCATCCACTCCATATTCCCTCTCGCTTTCTTTTTATGCGTATCTACGACATCTCGTTCATCTATGTTCTGCTAATATAATAGCTATGATATAAGTCGGTGATGTGATGACAATTAGTTTCTGATCACGACGAAAAACATAAGCTTTTAAATTGAAAGGAATATCCTATCAACATCATTGACTGACTTTCTAGGAATTCACATAGACTATGCCTGTTTGAACTAGTTAATTCTTTGTTACTCGTATTAGGCTTGACAATCAAACGTATGCCCACGTGTGAAACACATAATCATTTCTTTTTCCTTAATTTAATCCATGATATTGAAAGTCGTTAATTCAAAAATGTCTACTAATTTTCTACTTACATGGGAGATTTTAAACTGTCACTTCTAACAAAAAAATCGGGAACAAACTCAATCTTCGACTTGACATTGTCGTTTTGACTGGTCCAACACAGATTGTTATAAACCATTGTATATTTCTGTTCGGGGACCTATATATTAAAATCCTTAAATCCGACAGTGTTTGTTGCATGTCATCGTTCTAAATGTCATCTGGGATAGACATGTTTGCGGGATGACTATTGAAGATATGTTTGTGGGATGACTATTGAAGACATGTTTGTGGGATGACTATTGAAGACATGTTTGTGGGATGACTATTGAAGACATGTTTGTGGGATGACTATTGAAGACATGTTTGCGGGATGACTATTGAAGACATGTTTGTGGGATGACTATTGAAGACATGTTTGTGGGATGACTATTGAAGACATGTTTGTGGGATGACTATTGAAGACATGTTTGCGGGATGACTATTGAAGACATGTTTGTGGGATGACTATTGAAGACATGTTTGTGGGATAACTATTGAAGACATGTTTGTGGGATTACTATTGAAGACATGTTTGTGGGATGACTATTGAAGACATGTTTGCGGGATGACTATTGAAGACATGTTTGTGGGATGACTATTGAAGACATGTTTGTGGGATGACTATTGAAGACATGTTTGCGGGATGACTATTGAGTCAATTCTCGCTTGCTAAAGTGCTACTTTAAGTCTTTAATGATCTTTGCTCTCTAGGTTAGATCTATTATTCCAACGTCAAAATCATGTGGTACTCATGCACCATTACTGCCCTCAACCTGTCTAGTGTCATAAACCGTTGTCGTGGTTGCAATAGTTTCCATTCTGTTGTTTATTAGTATATATTGTAATCCTTTCATAATGACATTTATCTATACATTTTCGGTTGTACGAGAGAAAGAGAGAGAGAGAGAGAGAGAGAGAGAGAGAGAGAGAGAGAGAGAGAGAGAGAGAGAGAGAGAGAGAGAGAGAGAGAGAGAGAGAGGGAGGGGGGGCTATTCCATATTACTTGTTGTCCAGCAAGATATATGCAAAGATTTAAAGGCGGTCTGGAGACAATAGCGACGATTTATCTTAAATAAGTCGTCAACATGGTCATTGGGAAGTAGAATGTTTACAATGGAAAGTACGCATTCATACAATGATGCTAAAAACGTGGTCCCAAATCAATGTATTTTGTGTCACAGACTGTGACAGCGGACCTCAAGAGTCAAAACGCCCAATTAAAGTTAAAAAAGAGAAAAATAAAGCTACGTGGAGTAAGAACAGATTTAATAAGGAGGAAATGATCTTTCTTACACCTTCTAAGAACTAAATGCATACTATAGATACGTCGTCAGGTGCGAGGGAAACTGGAAATAAAAATAGATGAATTAGTGGAAGGTTGTGGTGTGAATTTATAGTCATGCCTTCTCATAAGAATATACCAACTCTAAACGATAATCAACCCGTCTTGATTGGTTTTCTACCCTCTTAAAAGTCATGCCAGTGTGTGGATATTGTTTTTAAATTACGCACACAAATGTGCTTTGCTTTCTTTTCTTTTGGTTCTGACTAGTATTCACTTTTCAAGAAATTTCCAGTGATCCGGAACAGGCATATGAAAAATGCCAAACAATAAAATAAACGATGGATACTGTCAATTGTATGGCTATCTTGTCATCAATAGCATAGCGACACTGTCATGTTAATGGTTATATTCTTAATATATTAGCATAGCGATACTGTCATGTTAATGGTTATGTTCTTAATATTAGTATAGCGATACTGTCATGTTGATGGTTATGTTCTTAATATTAGCGTAGCGATACTGTCATGTTAATGGTTATGTTCTTAATATTATCATAGCCATACTGTCATATTAATGCGTATGTTCTTAATATTAGTATGGCGATACTGTCATCATATGCATAGTTTTCAATATTAGCATAGCCATACTGTCATGTTAATGGTTCTGTTTTTAATATTAGCCTGGCGATACTGTCATCATTTGCATGGTTTTCAATATTCACATAGCGATACTGTCATGTTGATGGTTATGTTCTTAATATTAGCATAGCGTTACTGTCATGTTAATGGTTATGTTCTTAATATTATCATAGCCATACTGTCATGTTAATGGTTCTGTTTTTAATATTAGCCTGGCGATACTGTCATCATTTGCATGGTTTTCAATATTAGCATGGCGATACTGTCATCATATGCATGGTTTTCAATATTAGCATGGCGATACTGTCATCATATGCATGGTTTTCAATATTAGCATAGCGATTCTGTCATGTTAATGTTTATGTTCTTAATATTAGCCTGGCGATACTGTCATCATTTGCATGGTTTTCAATATTAGCATGACGATACTGTCATCATATGCATGGTTTTCAATATTCACATAGCGATACTGTCATGTTAATGGTTATGTTCTTAATATTAGCCTGGCGATACTGTCATGTTAATGATTATGTTCTTAATATTATCATAGCCATACTGTCATGTTAATGGTTATGTTCTTAATATTAGCATGGTGATACTGTCATCATATGCATAGTTTTCAATATTAGCATGGTGATACTGTCATCATATGCATGGTTTTCAATATTCACATAGCGATACTGTCATGTTAATGGTTATGTTCTTAATATTAGCATGGCGATACTGTCATCATTTGCATGGTTTTCAATATTAGCATGGCGATAGTTTCATTTTTTGTATGGATGGTTTTTATTATTAGCATGGCGATACTGTCATTTGTATGGTTAGTTTACTATTATTTTCATGGTAATACTGTCATTTGTTATCTTGTCAATATTAGCAGGTGTTAATGTCAATATCTGTATGATTATTTTGTTATTATTATCATGGTGATTGTGTCATTCGTATGGATATCTTGTTATTAGGATGGCGATTGTGTCATTCGTATAGATATCTTATTATTTGGATGGCGATTGTGTCATTCGTATGGATATCTTATTATTAGGCTGGCGATTGTGTCATTCGTATGGATATCTTATTATTTGGATGGCGATTGTGTCATTCGTATGGATATCTTGTTATTATTATCATAGCGACTGTGTCATTCGTATGGTTATCTTGTTATTATTATCGTGGCGATACTGTCCTTATTTGTATGTTTGATTTTCATTATTTGCATGGCGATTATGTAATATGTATGGTTATTGGTTATCTTGTTATTTTTGACATATATATATATATATATATATATATATATATATATATATATATATATATATATATATATATATATATATATATATATGAGAGATTGCATACTTGAAAAAGTACTAGAAAAGTATTCGATCATGGAACGAGGAAGTCCTTTGAGGTAAATGAGTTATTCTTATCCTGGCAAATATCTGAATCCAGAAATAAATTCACGATAGGGGAGAGTGCGTTTCCTGTTTTTGTTAGATTACAAATCTCTATAGAATTTCTATATCATCCTAGACTTGTAATTTCATTACGTCAAAGAGATTCACTTTTGCACCGAATTAACATTATGTTCTGGTCATTATAATTTGCTAGATGTGGTCACTTTTCCATGTACATTAATGGATATGTTACGAAATGTATGACACATTGTACATTAATATTAAAATGAGTAATGCGTACGAGATTTCTTTAGAAGGTGAAAAGGATACGACCAATGTGAGGTCGAATTTAGAATTTTACCGTATACGAGTTTGACATATAATGCAGTCGTCACGAAAATGAAACTCTTATCTGAAATAATCCAAATAACAACTAGTCACGTGAGCATGGCTATCATAAATTTCAATATGCCATCTGTTACGTGCTTAGGCTCGAATAAGCAGCAACACAGAAAGAGTGAAAACTAACAAGCTTGTAAAACTTTAACAATGAATTTATTAAGTACAATTATTTTCATAAAGTAAATAAACTTACGGTTTTAGAGAATCAAATCCAACATTAATCCAATAAAGAATTCACAAAATAATCCACTAATGGAATTGCAAGAGACCTGATAAATAAATGTTCTAATAGTTCCAGGTTCGAATCTTGACGATGTAATCAAAAAGGGCTGACAATGTCACGTAATGCAGTTCTTGTTTTATTATCATCCAAATGAAATTATGAGCACATGTTTTCTCCTCCAAATAAATAAATAAATCCTCTTGCTTCAATGAATTGACACAATGTCCAGTACAAGGTAATTAAAATTATAACTCAAACAGACAAACACAACTATTAACATCAAAAGCCCAGATTCTACTGAATCTCTCTCCCAGTACAATGATTTAAATACCCGTTTTTTAACGTAAACAAGGGATCACGTGATTTTCTAGAAATTGATAGAAGGTCAGAGGGCGAGGCTACCTTCACCAAGTCACGTAATACTAAAATGATCCAGAAGAAAATCAGCCACTAATTAAAAGATATTTTTGGATCTAGCCAATCATTTCAAGGCTTGTTTACACTCTCTAAAGAAGGGTCAGAATTGAGGTCAACAAGCCAAGGTCAACCTGTGTTTACAGCTAGAGTCTAGGTCAGCCTGAATTTTCCAGAATAATCTCCCAATTAATGAATTTTAAACCCTAAATGACAAATTTGGATTTGACAATAAAAAAAAATAATTTAAATTCAATAGACGTAACACCATCATTTTCATACAATTCCTGCAATTCACAAATAGAATATATGTTATGTCATTTTTTTTGTTTCCTTGCAGTCGTTTTCTTCGGTGGAATCTCCGTTCTGGTCGCTTTTATCATCGCTATGATTGGTGGAACTCTAATTCAGGTATTATCGTGGTTTTCGCATCGCAAATCAAATCAAATTTGCAGTTATTCTGTCATCTCGATACACAGAGATAGAATATGTGACAGATGTTATATATGTAAATAATATGTCCTACGTTACAAAGGCAAATTATGTGTCTGATGTTATATATGTAAATGATAAGTCCTACATTACAAAGGCAAAGTTATATATGTAAATGATAAGTCCTACACTACAAAGGCAAATTATGTGTTAGATGTTATATATGTAAATGAAATGTCCTACACTACAAAGGCAAATTATGTGTATGATGTTACACATGTAAATGATAAGTCCTACAGTACAAAGGCAAAATATGTGTCTGGTGTTATATATGTAAATGATTTGCATGATGTTACCAAAATAAATGATGTGTCCGATGTTAAACACGTAAACAGTATATCCAATGTTTTTTTTTTTAAAGGTAAATTCTATGTGCGATGTTTCAGAGTACAAAAATGTGCAATGTCTTACAAAGATAGATTATGTATCCTCTGTGACCGATATACAAAATATCCGATGTTACAAAAGCTTACTGATTACTATATATCCTATGTTTCAGATAGATAAAATTTACGATGTTGAAAAAACTTACTATATATCCTATGTTTCAGGTAGACAAAATATCCGATGTTACAAAAACTTACTATATATCCTATGTTTCAGATGTTACAGAAGTTTACTATATATCCGATGTAAGAAACATCAATGATATTTGATGTTACAATGTTTACTACATATCCGATGTATCAAACATCGATGATATTTGATGTTACAAATATTCATAATAAAAGTACTACATAACAATATCTTCATTATATTTTGCTTGTACAATAAATTCAAACAAAATTCATTCCTGATACGGACAGATACTGCAACATATGTATTCCGATAAGCTGATTCGCGTATCATTGTCTTTCACGTCATAGCCACATATACGTATGTATGTGGTAACCTAATTTCAACAACTTACAGTTAGTGAATGATCCATTTTTCAGTTTGAATTGCGTACGAAACTTAGGCTGTTGTATACGTATAGTTTTATATTTGGCAAAGTGTTGGAAGCAAATTTGGCTTTCACCCATTTGCAAACGGAAGGTACCCTTTTAAGATCTCCAGTACATTCCAATTTCATTCTTATTCAAGATGTTTGCCATCGTTCGGAAGGGGAGGTAAATCCACAAGAAAGGAGATCTGCAGAATGCACATTTTTTTCAGATTTATTTCATCACAGAGAGTTATTTAGCAAGGGAGTCCCCTAGAAATGAGATTTAAAGAGACTTCATCCCCGTCCAAAAGATGGCTGACGTCTTCTACGAGAAATGATCCATTGTACCATGATTACTAAAAGAAACGTTAATTTTTAAACATATATAGAGCTGTAGATACAGAGAGGCAAAATGCATGACCTTGCCTTATGCTAGAAGTTCCCAAATATTTGCTAAATATGGCCTCCCATAAAACAATATTTGGATTATGTAGCTTACCAGATATAGTTGTTCACCACGGAGCCGTCCGCTGTCAATCTTGAGCACATGTTTAAAACATGTCTTGACCAATTACTTGCAACTGGTTTGTCTACTTATTCCTTTTCATCGATAATAGTCGTTCTTGGGAATTTATTATCATCGCAATAGTGAGTATTGGTGTAATTTTGTGAGTTTCTTCATTTACAAATTGCAGCATTTGGGAATTTAGAAAATGTGGAAGAACGTTTAACAATCATTCCGGAAGAGAGTTTGCAAGAGTAAGTATGAGTTTTTAGTGAGGGCTTTGAAATTACATTATAAACATGTCCAAGAATATGTTCCTGCTAAATGCTTCATGTATGCAAACGATTTCATGACCGGTATTATGCTAAGGTAATACCGTCATTTAAAAACTTTCTATTACAGATAACTTCAAGCGTGCTTTCAGCATTCGCGGGACCATTGACAGGCATGTTCCTGTTGGGAGCATTTTTCCCTTTTGCTAATGCTAAGGTAAATGAAGCAGCAAATGCTAATTCATGGTGATGTAAGTGTACTAAATATTTCATAATCTTCATCCAAGTTATAATTCAGCATAAAGTATCAAATATGGCGATCAAAAACACTACTCAATACAGAGACATTTCAAAGTTTAATTGAACCTACCATTGTAATAAAATATATTAGATTCAATACAGTTACATTGTTACATTTACATTATATAAGCGATTACATTCTAAATGTCCATAATTCATGTTATGCGTAAACTGCATTTGTTAAGGGTAGCTGTTAGAAATAACTCGTTCACACTTTAAAACGAAACGAGTATTGAGGAAGATCCTCCCCTCCCCTAAAAGAAAAAAACGGGAGTGGGTGCAATGTTGTATTTGCTTATCTAGCCTTAAGAGATCAATGGTATGTGTCCAACGCCCACTAACTGCCGAATCTTCTTTCTAAATGTGCGTCAAAAATAATTCCAATTATTAAGAATCGACGAAAGTGTCTGCAATCCGATTGGATATAAACGGTCACATGATGATGATCTAGACCATTTTGGAATACATCGGTTAATTCTGCGGACAACATTTGGTTCCAAGTTTCCAGGTCCTTTTATGTAAAGCGTTATCTATACCAATGCCTTACACGATAAGAATGACAAGTAAATAACATTCGGATTCTATTTACTATGTGAGCGATTCCGTAAAATTTACAAATTGTTAAATACCATGGTCACTTAGTCCTATAATATTGCAGAAAGGTCGACGTTGCATAGTCTGCTTTGTTTTGACAAAATTTCAATGCATGAAAGTCTGAACCGCCATCAGTTTCGATTTGTTTCCAAAACTGTAATATATTCGAAAGTTCATTCAACAGCAATAAAATAAGAAATCTGGACGGATGTTAATGGAAGATGGTATTTAAAACTAAAGAAAGTGAAAACTGCAGAGTAACCCAATGACCTTGACCTATGTTTAACCTCTGCACATACTGGAGCCGGTATGGAACCCCTGATGGAACCCCTGACTGTCAGAATGCAAGTGAACGCGTTACCACTACGCTACCTTCAAAATGCATTTTGACCACCTCTCCAGAATATAAGGACATCTTCCCTTATTGCTTAAAATCCTTTATATAATATATATATATATATATATATATATATATATATATATATATATATATATATATATATATATATATATATATATATATATATATATATATATATATATATATATATATATATATATATATATATATATATATATATATATATATATATAAAAGAGATAAACAGTTTTATTACTATTTCTATTATGTAAAATGCACATTAAAAAAAACACACACAAACAAGACTAATATAAACTATTGACTAATCTCCTATATTTCATCAAAACTCAGTTTATTTTATAAAGGACTAAGTATGGTGTGCATAATACTCATAATCAAAACATATTATAAAGAATTAAATAAAATTTAATCTCGATTGAGAAATAATTTTAAATTGATTCAAAAATGCCTATTTATATATTGAAGTATTTAAGTTATTTTGTAAATTAAAATATTATACAATTATTGTAACCAAATCACCATAACGAAAAAAGAAAAAACAAGATGGATGAATGTCGTATATTGTTTTGTAATTTAGACCTTTTGGAGAAATCGTATAATGACGGTGAATCCAATAGGTTTCCTGTAGTATTTCAGATTCAGCTTTAACAATAAGTTGACAGGAGAAATCTTGCACAGTATGGTGACTCTTGTTAAAATGTGCGGCAAAATAAGATGAAAATGATTGATCGATATCACATGTATCTCTGATCTATGTTCGTTCATACGTTTAGATGTGTTGTTATTGGATGCCCATTTTTTGCGTGTTATCAAATAAATAACATTTGATGTTGCACATTAAGTATCACAACGCATATTTAAAGTTTCTTTCGTAATATTGATTTTAAAAGAAGTATTTTCATTAATAAAAAAACAGTGCGAACATCTAGGTGTATTACATTTAGAATATGATCCTTTTTTAATGTTTTTTTCTAATTTAGAATTAATTAGGAAATCTTTAAGATTTGTTAGTCCATTTATAAGCAGTTGTGGGTTTGCTTCTGTGTAACGATTTAAAAATTGCTTTATTTGATAATTTTATTTAATCCCCAAATGTATTAATACTCTTACCTATATTAGGCAAACTTGGATTATATTCAATGACAAAATAAATATCTTCATTTCTAGTTTTTTATGCAACATTGTAATCAGGCCCGCACCTAGGAAATTCTGGACCCCATGCAGCTGACAGAGTTCGGGCCCCTTTCGTGTTTCAAATATGTGCGTATATTTTAAAACGCCACTTAATTTAGCTCGGGCCCCTGACAAGTGCCATGGTTGTCCCCCACCCCTCACCCCCCTAGGTGCGGGCCTTTTGTAATGATTTAAATTGTATACATACTTTTTGGAAGGCAGTATAAAGGATGTCAATCGGGTAATTTATATTTAAAAAATGTTGACCTAACTTTGTTAAAGATGATTTAAAACCAGTGTCATCAGAAATGATACTTTAGTTTCAGACACATTGAATGTAAATTATATTAATGGATGTAATTTATTTAAATAGTCTATTAAAAGGTCTTCTATAATATATATATATATATATATATATATATATATATATATATATATATATATATATATATATATATATATATATATATATATATATAGACTACAGTGTTGTAATATGTCAATCCATTTGAATTATCTTTTAGGGAGGGATAACTGGGGCATTAGCAGGGTTGGTGTTCACATTCTGGATCGCCATGGGGCAGATGATGACTAAAGGATCTGTAAAGAATACCCGGCTTCCTCCAGGGCCTTTAACTTCCTGCCCGGGTATGAATGTTTCAATACCTGATTTCTACAGCATGAATAATACGTCTGAAGCTTTCAGTACGGCGTTATGGACCTCAACAATAGCGACATTTGATCCAGAGCCAGTATTGGAACCGGAATTGTGAGTCGAAATCATGAATTTCTTTGGCGTATCTGGCCCTATATTGTATCCGTTGTTTATGTTTTGGGGAGCATTTGCTGTTGTCAAGTCCAACTGGTATTCCAAATACTGTATATACTCGCTGTGCATTCTTTGGGAGTATTCAATAGAATGAATCGTATAGACCCTGATATGATGGCTTATTATGCCTTTGCAGATCAGGATCCTGCTTATTTACAGTTTGACGTGGCTTATGATCGATTAAGGTCAGTACGAGGGAAGAAAATGGACGCCAAGTCTCTTGGAAGAGATGGCCATTCTATTGTATCTGCAAAATGTTGGACTTATGCACAGGTCTTAACGTAATGATGTATTTAATCGTTCTTCACTAGATATTTTTATTTTTGTCAGAAGACAAGTTTCGTTTTTTAGAATACGTCATTTATAAAAATTGTAATAATGAAATCCATAAATAAATTACAGATTTAATTTGTTCAGATATCTGACACGAACACATATTTAACAAATATTTTTAAAAACATTTTCAGTAATTGGAAATAACTGGCTTCTACAAATCTTACAGGACTGGAATAAGCAGGCTGTACATGGTGTCTTACCAATGGTTTGGAACTATCGGCATCTTGACAACGATAGTTGTAGGAGTAATCGTAAGCTTTCTGACAGGTAAATTATTTTTATCAATCTTTTTTCCGTCATTCTTTCTTTTGCTTACATTCTACTTGAATTACGCATACTATTTCAATCTATTTGACTTTCATTAAACCCGTATATATTAATACACGCTAAACTGTATTTGATGCCAAGGAATTCTAGCTTGAAAAATATTCTGATAAATATGAGACAGATACAACCTTCAATTTTATCGTACTTTGAAAAAAATATTTGTTAAGAGTTAAATATTTTAATTAAATTAATATCATGTTGCGTATTTTGTGTTGCACACTTTCATCCTGTAAAATCAATGACCTGCCTTGAAAGGGTTAAGAAATGATATATGATCTATTTTTTTTCTTCATTATATTTACAGGTCCAGTCAAACCCGCAGAATCGGATCCACGCTATTTAATTTCTTTCTACGACGAGATGTTCTGTTGTCTACCGAAGTTTATTCGTAAGGTTTTTCGCTGTGGATACAATTTTAAACGGGAAAAGGTAATTTCTGTATGATTGAGCAGAGTTGAAAGATAGATCAATTATATACATTCATTAGTGCTCAAACAATTGGACGCAATACACACAAATATATATATATATATATATATATATATATATATATATATATATATATATATATATATATATATAGAGAGAGAGAGAGAGAGAGAGAGAGAGAGAGAGAGAGAGAGAGAGAGAGAAAGAGAGAGAGAGAGAGAGAGAGAGAGAGAGAGAGAGAGAGAGAGAGAGATCTTTTGATATGAATCGGAAAAGTTGATAATGTTTAACGTTATTAAAACAAACTGGAAATGCATTTATATCTTATTTTCTTTTTTTTAAAATTATATTTTCACTTTACCAGACAAATGTAATGTCTTTTTCGCATGTACATTCTTCTTAAATCATCACCATTTATACCAGGGTCGTTCCTTAGGAAATATTGAAAATTGACTTGAGAATAAATTGATATTCGGAATAAACAAAAACAGCTACTTTACAAAATATGAGACCATTTAAAAGAAGATGACGTAAATAATAACAGCATGAAACAGAGGAAAAATTAAAAGGAAAAGTCAAAGATAATCAGATATTTCTGTTTCATTTGATATTATTTGCTACAAATTAATCAATTTTAGTGTTAACATAAAACAATCACTTTTATTCCAGATTTGTGTCTGTGCATGTGTGCAAGTGTAGGTTATACAATGACAGATTCGTTTATTTCAGAAGACAGTAGAGGAAGAAATCGCGGAAAATAATCAGAACTCTCTGAAAATGAATCTTTTGAAAGAGAAAGAAGATACTATTGGTATTGAAGTTTTACCTATCTGTAATGAAAATGAGAAGCTGAATACAAAACCTTTGCTCAAAGTCAAGAAAAAGATTAGAGACACAAAATTAGCACACCGAGATGAGGTTTGTGATACAAACATCAAAACAAGGGATTTCAGCAAAAGACAAAACCTGGAAGACGATGAAGAATGGACCGTACCAAGAAGATGCCCCAATTCAGAGCATAAAGTTACATGTTCAAAGGTTAAACGCGGAAGTGATGGTACTCTAGATCCGCTTTTATTTGAACGTGACGATGAACCCAAAATGGCGTTTCTAGACTCTATCGATACTGCTGCTGATGTCCCAAAAGACGAGATGGCAATGAACCGAAACGATCTGAATGGAACCAGCGAAAAGATGCAATGAGAGCAGAAATGATCTGTGTCAGTCAAAACGAATCTTAATGTAATATAATTTTATATATGGCAAATCATTTTGAGCATGGAATAATGATCTTCCAGTTTTTAGTCTCTTTCAATTATATTCAACCTTTTAAATTCATCTTAGTTGTGTAGTATAATGGATTTTGGTTAGGAAAAAGCCCTGTCGCTGTTGGTGAAAATTGTTTGCAAATGTTGTCTATTAATTATGTCGATAACACGGGGAGGGGGTTTGAAGAAGATTGACAATTGTTGACATGGATGAGGGGTGGAGTTCAAGATAAATTGACATCAACAATGTTATTTTTTACAATAAATTTAATAAATAAATTTTTAAAAATAGGAAATTATTTTGGTGCTTGAACGGATCTGCAAAATCTGTCTCCATTATGTTGCTTCACAAGTCATGTTGAAGAAGCATGTTCAACAGCACCGAAAACGCGATCTTGGGCCTAGTCAATTACCACATACTCCTCACCCACAAAGATTTCGGCCAATGCGAGTGGCTGCCAAAAGACAGAGAGAGCTGATGGTAAATTATATAGAGATGTTAAGCGAAGAATGGTTAGATGAAGATGATGTTGACTTGTCGGGTGTATCGGTTCCACAAGAAATAAATGAATCAGCCACTATGCACATTATAACAACTGAGGAACATTTGGCTTCCCCATGGGAAGATGATAGAAGATAGAATATGAAGTTTCGATTTTTTCATGAATTCAAAGTGTTATAGACAATTTGAAATCTGTTAAACAAGTTTTAAAAAATGAATTAAAATTTATTTGTACACCTTTTAATTTCCATAACTCTATTTTTAGCATAAAAGCCAGCCGTATAAAATATTGTTAGTTTGTAGTGGAGGTAAAAAAATATTTGAGATAATTTTATTATTTTATTAGTGGAGTGACTGAAAGTTTGACAGTTGTTGACAAGGTGGAGAGATGGAATGGGGACGGGGGGTGGGGGGGGGGAGGTAAAAATTGCCTAAAATTGTTGACATAATTCATGGACGTCCCCAAAGGAAACCCTAAGCGTTTTCTTTCTTTAATTCTTTTTGTTTTAGAAATTATGGATACCATATGCACAAATTGATACAAAGTGCAAACTACAATGACCCAATAAGCCGTATCATAAAATGCCAGCAGAGTAGGACCTATTTGTTTGTTCTACTAATTACCACAGGTGCTCGACACGAGCTTGATTTGAAGAAAAAAAAAATAATCTAAAGTGAAAAAAATAATAGTGACAAAAATACTGCGAGCTCATGTGACAACTGGTGAAAAGAGCTACATGTACCATGTTTGCGGCTCTGAGATACATGAATTATTTAATTACAGAACAGTGGTAAATGCAAAAGTAAGTTTTTACTTAATATTAACTCGATTCAACTTTAGGAATCCTGTTCCATTGAAGAATTAGATATTTTCTACTTCACTGCACATATTGTAAACAATCAGTTCCAAACAGTTCAACTATTAGGCACACACGTCAACGCCGAAATATGATTGGATGAAAAGGTTATACATTGTACATGTAGCTCTTTTAATTGGTTGTCACATGAGCTCCCACTTGTCCCAAGATGAAAAATTCGCAAAAATCGCACGTTTTTGGAAACCGTAAATTCAGTTTGGTACAACGCAGAAAAGTCAATGATGGCTTGATGAATAGAAATATATCTCAGGAGTAAAACAAAGTGATAGAGAATAGTCGTGAGCTTTTAAATATGGAAACAGCAGAATGAAATCGAGGGTCATGGATGGAAGCAAGTATTTGGAAATTACGAACCTTCTCATTTTATATAGTATGATAGTGAGGGTCCTATATCAGAATGGGTCATGGGGGTAATCTAACGTATTTTTGTCACTTTGTATGACTTTTTTACATTAGATTATTGGGTTTTTTTTCTTCTTCAAATCAAGCTCGCGTCAAACACATCTGCTAATTACTCCTAACAATCTGCACAGAACCAGATCTCGTGGAGCGTTATGAGACGGAAATCAGGGCCTGTGCAGATTGCAGTTGCACTCGTGTTATAAGCGGGTTTGTTTTATGTTCATTTGTTTTCCCCGTTAACTTTATATTGTCAGAATTGTTCAGTATTTTACGATTAGCAATCACGTTCTATTGTAATCAAGAATTGGACTCGAAAGCCAACAGTATTGATTTGTAAACAAATCATGTACACTCACTTAGTAGGCGTTTTACGTTTTGGTTGATAAAATTTGTTTCTGAACTAAAGCAGATATTTTGTGGACTGCCACATACCAGCTGTTCTGCTACATTCCACGTTAACATTTTTTATACAATGTTTCGGATTTAGGTAGGCGATAGACGCCAGAATCATACAGTTTCCTGGTCCCTACAAATAGCATGCAAGTGACAAGGCATAAACTGTCTTCTTTTGTTGGTAATTAGAAACACAAAATATACTTACAGTTTTTTTATATCATGAATTTCCTCAAAATGTACTTTCTTAGCTCTGCAAATCCGAATTACATGTACCATGCCATGGGTTCACGAGTATGATTTCACATTTCAAAGTTGTACTGTAATTTCGATCAAAGTCAAAGTGCAATTACATTCTCTTTACTTAAACTGAAATAAACATTATGTTACATAGTCTTTTTTATTCATATTTTTCCCAGATTATGCTTTCAAAAATTCAATGACAGAACAAAAACATATCTGCAGGTGTCAACATGCTGCTCCGCCGATGTTGCAATCGGATGTATTCTTGTAGAATTGGCACAGTCAAATCCAGTCCATAATCACAAACTTTCGTAGAAACGACACAAGGACCAAAATCTTACAATTCGAGATCAAATGGAAAAGCTGTTGCAATTCTCATTTATTCAAAATTCAAACATTCAAACGTTATGTCTAGCGCGCGACGAAGTTCAAAATTGTATGGGCGGATTTATGTGTGCATTAAAAATGGAGTTGTATAATGATAAATTTACACTTGTGTATTTAGTTTGGAATACGGCATAATTTCAGTTTCTTTCTTTCTTGATGTGTATATTTGTTTTATAATTAAGCCTTAGGCAGAATAAGGAAATGAGCATAAAAATAACACGGTTGGTAAGGTGAATATGCTGCACTCCCAGAATCGTACAGTATTTCCATCTGAAAAATTCGTTCATATTTTCCCATACTAATGCAGTTACCTATAAATATACTTGAGTTCCTTCAGCTACACGAATCCTTGATATAACACCGTAATTATGGGTATGTTGTGTATCTTCATGTAACGTCATACTTAACTATAAATACGTTCGTGCAAATCGGTTTTCACACCACAGTGCCTGAAATAATCTAATTAACAACCTATACAGACGGACGGAAAGACCTGGATGACCTGATGTCAAGAAATAAATAAAAATGTTCAGGTCCCAAAATGTTTTTTCTTAGACCAAATGAGCTGTATAAATATTCAGTGAATCATCTCTATCGTATTTAATATTTCAATATTTCGTGTTGTAAAGTTTAACCACGGAATGGCGGACAGACGGACAAATAAGGGCAACACCTTATATTCATACCACTGTCGTGGTGGAGCATAAGATGTAGACAGGAAGTGTAGCATATCCCTTGAAGTAAATGCAAATTACGCTAACTTTGCACAAGATTCCATGTCAGTTTTCAGGTACACAGACAAACAAACAAACAAACAAACATATATATATATATATATATATATATATATATATATATTCTTACACGCAAAGGTGTATCACTTGACCGAGCAGTGTCAAACCCTGGCGCGAATCCTAGAAGTCATATGTTTTCCCCAAATTTCCAAAGACCTATACAGTTTGAGTTGTTAACTGGAAAGCCAGACGCGTCTGTCTTTATATACTAAATTTTGCTCTAATCAATACAAGACCACAGTTAAAACAACTTGCCAAAAGTCCATCAACCGCACATTTGCATGGTTTATCGTCACCATCCTCAGATTTCTGAACCACCAGCCGGTTATGCCATAGAAAATACATTAGTATCCCCTTCCTCACTGGAAACTATTTAACTCCGCCACCCTAGGCCAGTCAAAGTACACTTTTACCGGCGTATTACGCTTAGTTAATTACACCTATTTTCCACTATGGATACATAAACGGTATCTACCAAGTCCCTACTGATTGATTCCATTGTGTAATTTACTGGTTTCCTACAGTAAATACTGCCATCTCGACCACAACACTATTATACATCACTAGATTTTAATATGGACTATGTTACACATGAGATGGAACACTACAACTGGCACATACTGGGACTCTGTGAAGTTAGATGGAAAGCTCTAGGAGAACAACAAACTGAAGATGGTCATATATTATACTATAGTGGAGAGTTGGACAAGTCCATAAATGGAGTAGGTTTCCTTGTAAACAAAGCCATCAAGGTATCTGTGCTTGAATCTCGCCCCATATTTAGCAGAATCATCTCCATTCGTCTGAAAGCATCACCCTTTAACATCACCATTATCCAAGTCTATGCCCCAACTACTGATCATGATGATAAAAAAATAGAAGAGTTCTACAGCAAAATCCAGGGTATAATAAACATGGTAAGTAAAAAAGACATCCTCATTATCCAAGGAGACTGGAATGCCAACGTTGGCAAAGATGCTCTAAAGGACTGGGATGATCATTGTGAACCTTCTTGTAACGAGCTTACCAATGAAAGAGGGAGACGGCTGCTCGAGTTCGCAAGCTACAACAACTTGGTACTAGCTAACACCCTGGGCCAACATAAAGCTTCACGATGCTGGACATGGCACTCACCAAATGGAACCCATCATAACCAGACCGACTACATACTGGTTCAAAACCGATAAAGATCTGGCATCAATAGAGCAAAAACAAGAACGTTCCCAGGTGCTGCTGTTTGTAGTGATCACGACCTCGTCATTATGAACTTCCGAGTGAGGTTGAAAAAAATTAACAAGCCTATGAAAATCAGGCTCAAAATCAACCTTGAACAACTGAAGGACCGTGACATCTACAAGTCATTCCAAGCCACAACTGGAGGAAAATTTGCTCCACTTCTTGTGATGGATGTTGATGTTAAAGTGATGACAGACACTTTCAACACAGTCATGACAACAGTTGCTAAGGACAACATTGGCCTCCATCGTCCAAAGAAACAAACCCGGGTTACAGAAGAGATTTTGAATCTGTATGTTGGCCGAAGAGACCTGAAAAACACCAGACACACAACAGGGACAGTGGAGTATCGAAAAATAAACACGAATTTCAGAAAAAAAACTTGAAGAAAGCAAAAGGAGATTGGATTGAACAAAAGTGCACAGAAATAGAGAGCAGTCTGATAAAGAATAACAGCAAAATGGCATTCCAAATTGTGAAAGACCTCACCAGACAGAAGAAACCAAGAGTCAGTACCATTCAAGAAGAAAATGGAAAATGCCTCACAGAAGCAAATGACATTGCAGAAAGATGGACTGAGTATTGAAAAGAACTGTACAACCATCCATCCACAGGAGACCCAGAAGTGCTTGAAGTTCCAAACTCCACAAATGATGATGATTTCCCCATTCTCAAAGAAGAGGTTGAGTCAGTAGTAAGAACACTGAAGAATGGGAAGGCAGCTGGAGTAGACAACATTCTAGCTGAACTTATCAAGAATGGTGGGGAATCAGTGATAGAGCTACTAACAAACATCTGCAACAAGAACTAGCAGACAGGCGAATGGCCAACACAGTGGACTCAGTCACTGGTTATAACACTTCCCCAGAAAGGCAATCTCCAGCTGAGCCAAAATTACAGGACAATCAGTTTGATCAGCCATGCTAGTAAGGTGATGCTGAAGATCATCTTGAACAGACTGAACCCACAAGCAGAAGAAATAATCGCTGAAGAACGGGCATGGTTCCGGAGTGGAAGAAGCACAACAGAACAAATATTCAATCTAGGGTTCTGTGTGAAAAGTACTCGCAACATCAACAAGACATCTATCATGTGTTCATAGATTTCAAAAAGGCTAGGGATTGTGGGCCACAATTAATAAGTACAAAATGGGTCAAATGTTGACCAACACCATCAAGCAGCTGTACGCCAAGGCTACCAGTGCAGTAGTTGTTCAAGGTTCTGTGGGGACTGGTTCAAGACTACAGTCGGAGTACGGCAAGGCTGTCTCCTGTTACCCACACTTTTCAACATCTACTTGGAGCGCATCATAAGCGAAGCCCTGGAAACCCATTGTGGGACAGTCAGCATTGGAGGATGTAACATCACCAACCTCCGCTTTGCAGACGAAATTGATGGGCTGGCAGGCAGTGAATATGAGCTTGCCACCTTAGTGAAGACCCTTGATGGAACATCTTCCAGATTTGACATGGAGATAAGTGCCGAGAAGACAAAGCTGATGACAAATAGTGGCAAACAAATCTCAACCAAGATTAAAATCAGAGGACAGGAACTGGAAACAGTGGACCAATTCAAATATCTTGGTTCCATAATTACAGAAGTGGGATCAAGAGCAGAAATTTTGTCAAGAGCAGCACAAACAACGGCTAGGACACATGTGGAGAGATAAGACTATCTGTCTAAAAACTAAAATCAGACTATTGAGAGCACTAGTCTTCTCAGTCTTTCTGTATGCATGTGAGGCCTGGACCCTGACAGCAGAATTACAATGAAGAATCCAGGCACTTGAAATGAGATGCTACAGAACCATCCTTGGCATCTCTTACATGGACCTAATCACAAATGAAGAGGTGCGTAACAATATCAGGCACAAAGTAGGCCAATATGAAGACCTCCTCACCACTGTCAAAAAGAGTAAGCTGAAATGGTATGGCCATGTCACTAGAGCCAACAGTCTATCCACAACAGTATTGCAGGGTAGTGTTCAATGTGGTAGAAGGAGAGGTAGACAGAGAAAAAAGTGGAGTGACAACATCACAGAATGGACCAGGAAATGTCTCGGTGAGACACAGGCATTGGCACAGAATCGAGACAAGTGGAGGGAACTGGTCAGATGCTCAGCAACACAGTGCTTCAACGACCCCACTAGGTCAAGAGACTGATGATGATGATGTTACAATCATGGACAGTCATTCGGTTTGGACCTAAATTCACCACCAGCGAACCATGGTATGGTTCAAACTCACTAACTCTCGACTCCGTGACCTTTGCTCCTAATAATTGGCTAATTATTTCGGGCAAGGAATATTTCCATGGCGCCGAATCCCAATAATCACACAAATAAATCTAAGAATTGCTTTAAAATGGGGAGCTATCAAATGCGCTTACTCCAAATTTCTTACAATATATTTATATCTGTGTGTGTGTGTGTACTCTTTCTATTTTGTATGTATGTAGTGAATAAATAGTACAATTAATTAAAATATTATATATTACATTTAATGATTCGAACCTATATAAACCCAAAGCATATGTGATCTTCATTTCTCATGACGTCTTTTCATTAATCCATTATCTATCCATTCATCATTTTGATTTTGTTACGTATACACAAGAGATGTAACGATTCACTATTACAGCCATTTTGTATTCAGTGATACAAATCATTGATATGTGTATTTACTTTCTGATTATCCCGATGCAGCTTGCATCGCGATTGTGATATACATCAATATTGTATTAACTGATAGGCGATGCATCGCGATATATAGGAACGAAAGTTGAACAAACAAAATTATTATGTCTCTTTAGTAATGTTCTTTTGCATATTCTTATCCACGTGATAGGACTTAGTTATTAGACTGGTTTCCATAACTAGCAGGTGAAAGGAACAAACTTCAGTGACATAACATCAGAATCATCCAACGAATATAACGAATTAAAAACTGAAAAACAATGCCAATTAAAAATACACAAGACCTGATGTCAGAACCGTTACCTTATGGGATAAATTTAAAGGTTTCCAGTTGTAAATGTAGTTATTTCGTTGCAACCATGTTCTTTGGTGGTAGAACTAGAGATTATAACAATAATATAAATATAATAAATTTTCAATATGTTATGTAACTCCCTTTCTCATTATTTCACTCATCCGATCTCCCTACCTCTCTCACCCTAACAGATATCTCTCTCTCTCTCTCTCTCTCTCTCTCTCTCTCTCTCTCTCTCTCTCTCAAAATTTGTAAACTGCATTGAAAAGCACACAATACTGAAGTTTTTCACACACACCACACTTACACTAAAGCAATCTTAGGTACTATGACTGCTTTATGACGTAAAGGTACTATGGATTAATTGGATTGTTCTATCGACACGTTCTGCAACAATTGCACACTCCTGCAAAAGATGTTGCAGATATATGCATAATTACTAAGAGCAGGAGGGAAAACATTACTACTGCTAGTGATGGTGGTGGTGATAGTGGTTGTTGTTGTAATTGTTGTATTAGTAGTTGCCATATTCAGCAGGGCTTTACTGAAAGGTTTAATGCTTGTGGCATTAACATAGTCTCTTTCTCTGTGTGTGTGTGTGTGTGTGTGTGTGTGAGAGAGAGAGAGAGAGAGAGAGAGAGAGAGAGAGAGAGAGAGAGAGAGAGAGAGAGAGAGAGATTATGACTTGTAACGTAGCTTTAACATTTTTCCAGTCATATCACTACGATATCTCCAGTGATATTAACATACTATCCGTAAATGAATAGGGCTCAGATTAGTTTCTTGTATTCATCGTGTAACATTTCCATAATTTTTCCAGACTAACTAACATTTTGTGACAAACTGGTTCTCAGGTCATTCTAGCAGGAACATTTTCAAAGCTATGAATCACTAAAGCAGGCAATGATCTTGATCGTGGCAGTGGCGTCACGAGGGTGGGGGAGGGTGCGTACCGCATCGGGTGACACCACCAGAGGAGTGACACCAAAATAACTGTCAATAAAAAAAATTGTGCGGTAAAGAGGTCCATGGAGGTGACACCATGAGTTACCGCACATGACTGTCTACACAATTTTTTAATTTTTTATTCAGGAAAGACGTCCATCGGTGGGGGTGACTGTGAGCTACCGCACTGGATGACACAAACCCAAGCGACTCCACTGGATAGTGTCTTTCGAAGTTTTACTGTAGTTTTGGTGATAATTTGACAAGTATAATGCTTTGTAGCAAGAAACAGGGCTTACGAAACCAAAATAATATTGGGAAGCACCTGACTGACATCAATATATGGATGTACTACTAAAGTATGTTGATGATACCCACATAAATTGATTAAAAAACCCGCAGTATCAGTAGTCGTCGTCGTAATAGTGATAGTAGTAGTGGTAGTAATTGTAGTAGAGTCTAATCTACAGCTGTAAAATTAGCTACGGAGTGCCGATAATAGTAAGGAAGATACAAGTAAGATAATTACAGAGGGCACGACGTTGGAATACTATGTTAGAAAGAATGATACATATATCCATAATGATGTTGAAAAGACAAATGGAGCAAAAAGTATTTTGTTAATTGTAAGATAATTGGCATTCCAAACGAAATCACAATACTAGTATGCTGAAACATTTACAAGTTCTATTTATAATGCGTGGGTGTACAACGCACGCATAAAGGCCACGCTTCTTTAAATTTAGCACCAGTATTAATTCTGCAAATTTGTATCAGGATGTGTAAAATGGTTCCTGAAGTTTGCTGATAACAAACAGCAGCCAGTGTACATATATGTCACTGACTGGAACCCCATCACTAAACTAAACGTTGAAGAGAAGAAAATCTTAAAAGTCAAAACTGAAATGAAACAGAGGATGGTTAATGGGCTTGAGGTGAGATGATTATGGTTAATGATTCTTCAGGTGAGATGATTATGGTTAATGATTCTTCAGGTGAGATGATTATGGTTAATGATTCTTCAGGTGAGATGATTATAGTTAATGATTCTTCAGGTGAGATGATTATGGTTCATGATTCTTCAGGTGAGATGATTATGGTTCATGATTCTTCAGGTGAGATGATTATGGTTAATGATTCTTCAGGTGAGATGATTATGGTTAATGATTCTTCAGGTGAGATGATTATGGTTAATGATTCTTCAGGTGAGATGAATATGGTGAATAGCTATTGAGGGGAGAAGAACATTGAAAATGATTACTGTGGAAAGATGATTATCGTGAATGGTTGTGGAGGAGAGATGATTATGGTAAATGATTACTGAGGAAAGATGATTTTCGTGAATGGTTATTGAGGAAAGATGATTATGGTAAATGATTACTGAGGAAAGATGATTATGGTGAATGGTTACTACGGAGAGATGATTATGGTAAATGATTACTGAGGAAAGATGATTATGGTAAATGATTACTGAGGAAAGATGATTATCGTGAATGGGTATTGAGGAGAGATGATTATGATGAACGGTTAGAGAGGTGTGATGATTGGTTTTTTGTTCTTGAGGAGAGATGATTATGGTGAATGATTATTGAGGAAAGATGATTATGGTGAATGGTTACTGAGGAGAGATGATTATGGTAAATAATTACTGAGGAAAGATGATTATGGTGAATGGTTACTGAGGAGAGATGATTATGGTAAATAATTACTGAGGAAAGATGATTATGGTGAATGGTTATTGAGGAGAAATGATTATGGTAAATGATTACTGAGGAAAGATGATTATGGTGAATGGTTACTGAGGAGAGATGATTATGGTGAATGGCTATTGAGGAAAGATGATTATGGTGAATGATTACTGAGGAAAGATGATTATGATGAACGGTTAGAGAGGTGTGATAACTGTCTTTTTGTTCTTGAGGAACGATGATTATAGTGAATGGTTATTGAGGAAAGATGATTATGGTGAATGGTTATTGAGGATAGATGATTATGGTAAATAATTACTGAGGAGAGATGATTATGCTAAATGATTACTGAGGAAAGATGATTATGGTGAATGGTTACTGAGGAGAGATGATTATGGTGAATGGTTACTTAGGAGGGATGATTATGGTGAATGGTTGCTGAGGAGAGATGATTATGGTGAATGGTTATTGAGGAGAGATGATTATGATGAACGGTTAGAATGATGACTGGTTTTTTGTTCTTGAGGAGCGATGATTATGGTGAATGGTTATTGAGGAGAGATGATTATGGTAAATGATTACTGAGGAAAGATGATTATGGTGAATGGTTATTGAGGAGAGATGACTATGGTAAATGATTACTGAGGAAAGATGATTATGGTGAATGGTTACTGAGGAGAGATGATTATGGTGAATGTTTATTGAGGAAAGATGATTATGGTGAATGGCTACTGAGGAGAGATGATTATGTTGAATGGTTATTGAGGAAAGATGATTATGGTGAATGATTACTGAGGAAAGATGATTATCGTGAATGGTTATTGAGGAAAGATGATTATCGTGAATGGTTATTGAGGAGAGATGATTATGGTAAATGATTACTGAGGAAAGATGATTATGGTGAATGGTTACTGAGGAGAGATGATTATGGTGAATGGTTATTGAGGAAAGATGATTATGGTGAATGGTTGCTGAGGAGAGATGATTATTGTGAATGGTTACTGAGGAAAGATGATTATGATGAACGGTTAGAGATGTGTGATGACTGTTTTTTTTTTTTGTTCTTGAGGAGAGATGATTATGGTGAATGGTCCTTGATGAGAGATGGCAATGGTGAATGGGTCTAGAGGAGAAATGGTTATGGTGAATAATTCTTGAGGAGAGGTACTATGGTGACTGGTTATTGAGGATTGATGGTGCTTGTGAATGGTTCTTGAGGACAGATGGTTATACTGAATGGTGCTTGAGGAGATGTGGTTATTGTGAATATTGCTGGAGGAGATGTAGTTATTGTGAATGGTTCTTGAGGACAGATAGTTATGTTGAATGGTTCCAGAGGTATGGTGGCTATGATGAATGGTTCTTGCGTAGAGACGGTTATGGTGAATTGGTCTTGAGGTGAGATGGTTATAGCGACTGGTTCGTGAGAGGAAATGGATATAAAAACTGGTCCTTGAGGTGAGACGATTATTGTGAATGCTTATTGACAAGAGATGGTGATAGTAAAACTGTCTTTGAGAAAGATCCGAAATTTGTCGAAAAGGTGCTGCAGCTATGTCATATGTTGAATTGGAATGTTGTACTGATAATCATATGAGCATTTGTTTCAATTTTTATAAAAACATGATATCTTGTTTATCGACTGCATTAAATCTGATATAATCATGCATGACTTCAGTGGATTCGTTTGTAATTATAGTATGTGTTATACAATTTCAGTACAAAATGGAAGCATACAAAGCAATTTATAATGTAATTTTAGCATTTATGTTATATTGGTACATATATGTATATTCAAAATATGAACATTAGAATATATCAGTGTGGAAAAACGAGTTTGCATACGTTCCTGTATATTAGTGAAGTCGCAGTACAAGTACATGTGATGAACACTGACCATGAAGGACTAGCGTAATGGACATTGTTTGAAATGATAAAACAGTACAGACTATGCATATGTTTGTATAAGACAGTTAAAGTAGTAGTCATGTGTTTGCTGAGCTTTGTCAGTTACAAGAAGTGTGACCAAAGTACTGATGAAAAGATGGAACAGTTTACTTTCATAAGTTTTCAACAAAATCACATGAGATCGTAACAATGTCTTTTCTTATTAACTGAATAAATAGTTTCTGAAATGCCCAAAGCCTGTTACATGGACAGGCGAGTCCTTGTTAAATATATATCAGACGAGATGTTTCTCATGTTGGTTGAGTAAATGCTGGTGCAACATAATCAACGGGAAATGCATTTAGGGTGGATATGTCGATTAACATCACCTCGTCGTTGTAGAACTAATACCTGCGTGTATTCCTTTATGTTGGTGCAGTACGACAGGGTAGGTTCTTGTTCATGCTAATGCTATGACAACAACCTCGGCCTTACGTTGATAGTGGTGCATCATGGTAGTTCCAACAGTCAGTTTCTATCTTATTCTCGCATCGATTATATTTGATCGCATACAAGGGCCTAGTAACACCACTCTACAGCAGATATTCGTCGACAAATGGGACAAAATTGTCATCAGTGTTAGCATAAAACAATTTGCTCATCTAACACCTGTTAGACAAAAAGAATGTTCAATGTTGTTTAAACAATAACGGTTTGTCAGCGAATTCAACTTCATCAGCAAGCCGTACCAAACGTAGTATCAATGTTAGCATCACTGCTCAGCCGATTATCATCGCAATCATAATCCACTTATTTGAAGTTGTAAATCTCTTCTTAAGCAAACGTCAAAAATGGTTGAGGTATATGCTGATTTCTTCAAACTGAATTTCATCTACGGCGATCAATGATAATGATTCTGTAAAGGAAAATGAACGTAAACAATTAATGATGAATACCATTGATGGTGTGTTCGTTCATATGTGATATGTATGATAGTAACTACGATATAAATGGTCATTTATTAGCATCACTATTTGACCTTACCCACATGTATTTTCATTTGTGATAAACATGTATGACCAGGACTGGCGTACATTAATGGTATGTCGTTCAGGTCCGTCATAACCATTGTCAAGAAATCTGAATGCAAGTAGGACAATTTATGTCTGCCTCGTATGTTTGACTAGAAGGCATCTTCACCTAATACAGTTATCGGTAGTAGCCATCACTTCAAGCACAATCGTCATCAAGAAGAATGCCGGAAACATACACAGGCAAGACTACCATTGTTTTACAAGGGAACGATATCGTAACTGTGATGTGCATAGTTTATCACACTTTAATACAGTTAAGAAACGTTTCAGAAATGTACAAGCACGTCTTCACTCATGATAAGCATATTCCACGCGCTTTCCGAATGACATGATATATACAGGTGTACATGTGTATTACAATCAGTATACACTCGGCTTGTAATCAGCTGGATCACCTGACCCATTTTCTCACTATTGATGTGAGGCTTGTTAGTAATCATCAACTAGACTGCCGGAGTGGAAAACCTGACCCATACTGTTTCTACGATGGTTGTCCTAAGAGCATTCAATCATTTTGCCAGGAATTGGAAAAAACTCTTTTCTACAAGCGCACAGCTGCGAAAATTCAATGAACCACTCTCGGGAAATAAAATGATTAGAGCTGGAGGGTTGGCGTCTATGATGCGACTTCCAGTGCAAAGTACTGCCGAAGGTTTGTTTCATATGTTCTCGTAAACTTTGCTATGACTCATCGGGGGATGGAACCCACGACCTTCTGCCAGCGACATTTTTTCGGCTAGTTTCATCTCAATTAATATGTTGAAAACCACGTGTTCTTTCTAGACATTGTGTGTTAGTATGCGAGTACCTTATGCCGACACGAAATGGCTAATTCCAACTTTTCTAGAGGCAGTGCGCTCTGACCCTTACACACCAACATAAAAGCGAAATATCAAAAATGGGGTGGCAAGGGTCAGAATAAACTCGGACTATAGACGATCTTTTGTCGTCTGTAATTCCGTAAGGACTGTGCATACTGTACAATTCAATTCAGCTGGGTCGGCGATAGTACTCTGATTGTGATAAAATGGTTAAAGGTATGGTAATACTAATGTATCGTTTCTTTCAGTTAAGTAACATAAACCATTTACCATTGAGTGTTTGAAAGAAATACTTCTGATAAAAACAATTTCATGTCTTTTTGTCCTCGGAGATTGGTAATTCAGTTTTATGCCTTTATTAATTAATGAATCTTGAGTTTAAATTTCTAACTACTCTCTTGGTATCCTAATAATGGTTTCGAGGCAAAATCTAAGACTTTGATCTAAAATTTTCACGTTATGTCGACCACCTGCCACATTTAGCTGCCTCCTTGTATCGGGGTTTCAAAGTACATGTCTTTATAAATGACTGCACAGTACCACGATAAAAACTAATTTAGCCAGTCCAGTGTTGAAATGTTATACAAAAACACCATACATAACTAATTATAACAAATACATACAAATGTCACTAAATCACCACTACTATATACATAATTAACTGTACAAATATGTTTTAACTCTCTCCCTATATGTGACCTATTCGACAGACGTTACAATTCAGCGCGCGAGCGCGCGTGTATATATTATATACATATATAAGGCTCAGTGTATATTTGAAATGAACGTTTTGTAGACCTTGATTAGTCTTCCTGCAACAAGATAATTACAGTACAGCGGCATCAACACTATCACAGTGATATGGTGTATTGCACTTAAATTGCCATATTAAATGATGACCGCTCCTGTGGCATAGTATTTAGAGCGTCCGCCTCGAATGCAGGAACTTGGAAGGTCGTGGGTTCGATTCTTGGCCGAGTCATATCAAAGACTTACAAAAATGTTACTAACAGTTTCCTCGCTTGGCGCCCAGCATTAGAGTTAGGAGTGATCGGCCAGGCCTTAGGATAATGGGACTGGGGGGGGGACATCATGCTACATGTCTGAGACATGATGCCCCAGTACTAGGCAGCGATATGACGGAAAATAATTGTTAAAGCTTTGTTAAATGTCCAAATCACACACACACAGCCCATACGAATGCATTTGCAGTAAAGTAAATTGCCCCACAACATTACAGTAGAAGGTTTTTGATTAATGATACAGAACTTTAAACTCATTACGTACTATTCATGATATCGGACTATACCACACCCAGCGGTGGATTCAGGCGCTGAAAATATGGTGCCTCCCACTTCCCAAATGAGAAACTCAAATTAAACAAAACAACAATAATAAAACCTAAAAGAAAGGTGGGGAAATACCAGTGTTGACATCATTCCAAATCACAAAAGATGTATATGCATATCGAAATATAATTTATTCGAATTTATGCTTCTGCTTGACAAGGTACCTTATCATGTGCTTTGTGCGCTTTATGGATAATCCGACACTAACCACACCATCCCACCCATAAATCCAATTCGTAATACAATAGCTCTTAATGCATTCGTTCTTTGGGTAAACCATAGTTTGATCTATTTTAATATAAACATACAGTTGAAGGTGCCTCTTGATGAGTGTCATATATATATATATATATATATATATATATATATATATATATATATATATATATATATATATATATATATATATATATATGTATGTATGTATGTATGTATGTATGTATGTATGTATGTATGTATGTGTGTGTGTGTGTGTGTGTGTGTGTGTGTGTGTGTGTGTGTGTGTGTGTGTAAATGCCTTACCGTAGGTACATATCTTTACATTACGGAACGTCTTGTCAGCGAGCGGTCTACTTCAAGGACTTGATGTAGAGCTGAACAGTGACCAGAATGACCGGAGTGATATATGACCGGTGTGGTCAGCTGTAGAGCTGAACAGTGACCAGATTGACTAGAATCATCATAGTGATCGGAGTCGAGGTGGTATCAACTGCACAGCTAACAATAAAGTCGACCAAAACAGCTGTAAAGCAGAAGTTTTTCAGTCGTTGAGCTGAATAGTGTTGCTGTTTGTGTAGCAAGTGATTGGGCGTTGCTGACTGAGCTTGGTAGCCACTGATTGTTTGATTGACCACCCTGGAATACTGTTGACTTGACTGGCTAGTGAGGCTGATAGCTAGCCAATTGTGCTGTTGACTGAGTATACAAGTCCATACATGTAATCTTTTAGCCTTGAGCGAATTTTTTTGATGCATTAAACCCAGTATTTTGGGGACTGTATAGATGACTTGTATGTATATTCCTGTTTGTTTACATAATGCTACTATTTGAGTGAATACATTTTACTACATCAGTACAATAAAACATTTTTTTTTTACCGTTTGAGTGAAACGAAAAATTCTTTTCGTGATGAAGTCACTGTGAAGCATTCATCCTTGTCTTTTTGCTGTAAGGTCATTTATTTATATTTTCATTATTAATTCCGTGCGTTTTATGTTAATTGATCCAATATTTTTGGGGGGATTATATACACGCACATATCAATTACAATTAATTTTTCATTCACACCATGCGTCATTAAGCATTGTATTTCTATATTTCTATCACCATCAATTATGTTGTGTTGTAAATCTGAAATCCC